>WEIU01017478.1:42849-64098 GCA_013389925.1 Aegithalos caudatus | reverse complement strand
AAAAAAAAAGTGGGAAAACTGTATGTTTCTGTAAATGTAAATGCATCAAATATTACAAACTACACATTAATTATATACTATAAATCTTCCTGTTATTAATAAATTCACAAATGCCTATATAATAGATAACATGTGAGACATATTTCAACACTAGGTCTGTATCCAAGTGGCAATTTACAGTCTGGATGCGTAAACAAGTAGGTTGTTAAAAAACTGGATTACCAGATTGAATGTTCAGATGCTCATCATTAACAGATCTACATCACTATGTTACTGGTATCAAGCAAAGTATGCAAGGGGCTGCCCTGAAACTGATCGTGTTTTTCATCTTCCTTAGTACATCCATCCAGTATTAAAAGGGAGCTCATAAAAAAGATGGATGTGAATTTTTACATGGGTAGATAGTTATAGAACAAGGGAGAAGAGTTTTTAAACTAAAAGAGGGGAGATTTTTATTAACCATTAGGAGGAAATTCTTTACTCAGAGGATGACAAGGCACTAGAACAGGTTGCCCATATAAGCTGTGAATGCCCTGTCTGAGGAAATATAGTCCCTGGAAGGGACCTTAAAGGTCCTTTTCCAAACTACCTGCTATGATCAAGGATGACACTCACTAGACCATGCTGTTAACAGCACCATCCAACCTGGTCTTAAACACTTCCAGGGATGGGGCATATACAGTTTCGCTGGGAAACCTGTTCAAGTTCCTCACCACCCTCAAAATTAAGATTTTCTTCCTAATACCTAATCTACACCTACCCTCTTTCAGTTTGAAGCCATTCCTCCTGTCATTACATGTCTTTGCAGAAAGTTCCTCTCCAGCATTCCTGCAGCATTCTTTAGGTTCTAGAAGGTTACTCAAAGTCTCCCCAGACCTTTCTCTTCTTCAGGCTGAACAACCCCAACTCTCGTCATAACAGAGGTGTTCTAGCTTTTGTCATTCCTTCTTTGAACTCACTCCAGTGTGTCTATTTCCTTCTTCTGTTGGGGATCCCAGAGTCGGACAAGAAAGTCTGGATGGGGCTCAGGAGAGTGGAGTAGAACTTTTGGCCACATTGCCTTTGATGAAGGACAGGATACAGTTGGCTTTCTGGACTGTGAGCACACATTCAACAAAATCCTCAGTCCTCCTCCTCAGGGCTGCTCTCAATCCATTCTTCCTCCAGCCTGTATCTGTGCTTGGAATTGTCCCAAGGCAGGTTCAGGACATTACACAGATTATCACAGATAGCGGGATCTGATAGGTATTTTATTTCTAGGGGGTTTTTAAAATTACTTAAAACTTTCCAGAATTGATGTTTCTGCCATTTCTTTTAGCACACTTCCCAGTCTTCTACTGCTCTATGATGCATTTTTCCTCAGTGATAGATTACCAAAAGTAAGAGTTAATCTCAACATGTCACTTGAAACCCAATTTTCTCCATATAAGAAAATGCATCATATCAGAAAGGGTCTTTCTTCATTCACCTTCCAATACCCTTTAGAATATTGCATGCAAAGGGAAGTTTAGACAAAATCATAAGTACCTTATGTAATCATAATATTTTCATCTTAATTTGGGAAGTCTAATAAAGAGAATATTTTCCATGCCATGAATCACACTTGATTATGTTGATTGCACAGTTGCTGTATTAGCATTATTGTTCTGACAGAGAACACTGAAAGTTTGCAACATGAAATGAACTATTCAGTTGTGTCAAAAAAAAGTTATTTGATGATTGAAGGGCATAGAGACCACACTGAAATTGAAAAATCTCACTTTTTAAATCTAACCATGATGAAATAAGATTTCACACCTTCATTATGCACGAAAAAACGTAGTGTGTCCGTGTTAAATAACCCCTTTCTGGTTCTGAGCTTTCATGCAGATCATGAAAAATTAGTTTTTTCAACTATTCCATTTAAAATTAAGTCAATACTTTGGAAAGGCCAAATATTCCCATGTAAATAATAGGATTATTCCAGTGTATTCTTTCTCATTGTCAGGGTTTAGGAACGGTATTTTTCAGTTTAGTGTTCCCACTGAAATCACATGCAGCTAGCTCACTCCTTCCTCCTAATTCCCCATCCCCTGCCTCCCCAGACTGGAGAGGAGAATTGGAGGCATAAAAGGCAAAGATCAAAGGCTGAGATAAGATAAATTTATTGGAAACAGCAATAAGATAAGAAAATGAAGAGTAACAAGAGTAACAGCACCAATACTAATGACAGCAGGTACAAGAAAGAGGTGAATTATTAACCTGGGAGCAACAATGGCCTATGGTTTCTTCTGCAATGCTACACTAACTTGGAAGGGACCCCTTCTCCCTGGAGGAGATTCTCTTTTGCCCATACCTGGCCATGATGGCAGGTGGTATAGAATGACCTTTGGGTCCTAATCTTGCCCTTCTCTGGTGTGTTGGTTTTGCATGGCCTGGTTTTTGGTAGTGAGGAGGTCACAGATTTGGCTTGTGCGAGAAGCTGCTGGAAGCTTCCACCATATCCAGCAAAGCCAATCCTGATGGCTCTGAAGATGGACATGCTGCTGACCAAAACTGGGCGAATGAGAGAGCTTGGTAATGCCTCTGGGATAGTATAGTTAAGAACAAATCAAAACATAGAGTAGATAGGTTGTTTTTCTAGTCAGAGAAGAGGAGAATATATGAAGCAACGCCAAGGTCAGTGGAGAAGGAGGGGGAGGAGGTACTCCAGGTACTGGAGCTGAGATTCCTCTGGTGATGACCTCAGTGAAGCAAGCTGTCCCCCTGCAGACCATGGGGATCCACAGGGGATGCGGAGATCCACCCACAGCCCGTCAGGGAGGTATGTATGCTGGAGTGGGTGGATGCCTGGAGAGGCTCTGATCCTGTGGGAGACCTGGTGGAGGGAGAGGGCCCCTGCTCCTAGGCTGGAGCAGCCTGTCCTTAGAGGACTGCACCCCGTGGAAGAGTGACCCACACCACAGTATTTTTGGGAAGACTGTTTGCCTGTGGCGGGAATTCACATTGCAGAAGGTGTGGTAGGACTACTGCTCATGAGAGTGGACCCACATTGTAGAAATTCATGAGAACTATCTCCCATGGGAGGGACCCCACAGTCCAGGGGAATGATTTCTCTCCTGGAACAGCATGGGTGACAAGCTGACCAAAACCTCCATGATCTGTTTTCCCACTTTTGAGGTCACCCCACACCCTGTCTCCCTATGCGGTCGGTGGGAGGGAGGGTGGGACTGGGGGGAAAAAGGTGTTTTAAGATCTTATTTAATTCTCATTATCCTCCTCTGATTCTGTTAGTAATAAATTCACTTTGCAACTTTTAGTTGAGCTTGTTTTGCCCTTGAAATGTTTTCTCCTGGTCCTTATCTCAACTCCTGAACCTTTTGTTAATTTTTTTCTCTCTTCTACTCAGCTTTTGTGGGTGCCTGGCATTGGGCCAGTATCCAGCCAGGACACCTGACTGCTGCAAAAGTTAACCCTGTCCTGGCCAGAATAGACACTCAATAGTTATTTTAATAGTAATTTACATTCCATTCACTTTGTCTACATAATTACCTTATTTGTAGACTTATATCTGAGGAAAAATCCTGTAAGCAAACTATGTAGTTATTAGAAATTTCATGCTCATATAAAGAAAATTTCATCTCACCACTTCAGTGAATCTTATTATGAATAGTCAAACAACAGAGCTAATTAAACCCATCACAACTAGTGTCCTATATCTGAAAAGAACAGTTTTATTCTGAAGATTTTGTGATGCCCTGTTGTGGGAATTTGATATAATTTAAATTAACACAATGCAATTCAAATGTATGGCTACATTTGCAACACAGTTATTTAGTTATATTTCAGTGTCTTTGTGTAATCATAAAATCACTTTTCCTAAATTTGTCTTGTTATGATGTTGCCAAACTCAAATAGTGATGCAGTTATTCAATTCTGTTTTTTTCCAGAGCTTTCTATGTTTGTTTTTTCCACATACTGTCAAAATACAGTAAATATACATACTGTATTTGTATTCTTGTCAGCAGCTGTGAATAGAGGATAGAAAAGGGACATAAGCAGAATCAAATCAAATAATTTTATGAAAAAAATTTTATTTAATCTTTCCAGTGTTACTCCAACACCACTTCAGGGTTTGATTAGCAGTGATGACAATAGCTTTATCCTGAGCTGACCCTTTACTAATTTAAAATGACATTTATAATATCATACTTTGTGTGGCTATACTATTATTAGACAAAGCCCATCTGAACTGAGTCCTCAGATGTAAAATACTACCAGGAATCATTTTCTAAATTGCAGTATGAAAGATTCATTCAGCATCAGAAGGTAAAGAGGCACAAATGCCAGTATTGAAGGCATGTCTAGCAGCAGAGCTTGCTGGCTGACTGGTTTAATATGTTGTGATACTAAAGTTTGCAATAGCAAGATGCAGCAGTTTTAAATGAATCCTTTTGTAATTTTCCTTAAGTAGGTAATACACATTTTTCCCCACATCCTGCTATTACTCAGGGATGGAAGCAGGATACATGACTCACTGTGTAGTGTAAATTATTTTGGGCTATAGTTTTCATACTAAGGAACATTTTCATAGACTCAACAATTTCAGTCATATTTTGTATTCCCTCCCCTTCTGTGTGATAGACATAATATATTTTCACATATATCTGTTGGTAAGGGGGAAGAAGGGAATTGAATATCTGAGTATTTAGGTAACAGAAAGTTCTGAGGCTGCATTTACAGTTCATTTCAGGCAAGGAAAGCAAGAGACTAGCATGACTGAGTAAGGAACTGCTTGTCAAGCTAAAGGGCTGGGAACATAGGCAGTGGGAAGTAGGAAAAGTAACCTGGGAAGAGTACAAGGAAATACAGCTGGGTAGGGAGGGAGTGAGAAAGGCCAATGCAAAACTGGAACTGAACCTGGCAAGGGAAAGTGAAAAATAACAGAAAGGGCTTTTACATGTCAGTAATCAGAAAAAGAAGGTCAGAGGAGTATATGCTCTCTGCTAAACAATGATGGTGAACGGGTAGAAACAGATGAGAAAAGGCTGAGGTACTTATAATTTTTTGCCTCAATAGCAAAAGCTTTCAATGGCACCCTCTCTTTCCACACATCTCAAGTAGATGAAGCATGATGGGAACTGGAAGAACAAAGTCCCCCATTGTAAGCAAAAGTCAAGTTCATGGTCTCCTGAGAAACCTGAATGTGCATAAGGCTATGGGACCAGATACTGTGCATCCCAGAGTCCTGAAGGAAGTTGCTGATGTAGTTGCCAACTCCATGATATTTGAGAAGTCATGGCAGTCAGGGGAAGCCCTGGGTGACTGGATAAAGGGAAACATTGCACCCATCTTTTAAAAGGGTAGAAAAGAAGGACTTGGGAACTACTGTCAGTCTCACCTCTGTGCCTGCAAAGGTCATGTAACAGATCCTCCTAGAGATTATGCTAAGGGACATGGAGGACAAGGAGGTGATTTGAGGCAGCCAACACAGCTTCACCAAGGCAAGTCCTGCCTGACCAAGCCAGACAATTTCTATGATGGAGTGATTTCATCAAGTGGTCAAGGAAAGGGCTACAGATGTCATTTATCTGATCTTCTGTAAAGGCCTTGAAACCATCCCCCACAACATCCCTCTCCAAACTGGAGCATGATGGATTAGATGGATAAACTGTTAAAAGGATAAGGCATTGTTTGAATGATCACATCCAGAGGATAGAGGTGAATGGCTAGAACTCCCAATAAGACATCAGTGGTGTCAGACAAATCATGCCCCTTAGGGGTCCTTCTCTGTCCTTAGGGACAAAAATTATTTAATTTCTTCATTAATGACATAGGCAAAGAGATCAAGTGTACCCTCAGCTAATTTGCAGATGTCACCAAGTTGAGTGTTGTAGTCGACACAGCCAAGGTACAGATCGGAAACCAGAGGGAGCTTCACACCATTGAGAGGGACCTGGACAAGCTGGAGTAGTGGGTCTGTGGAAATCTCATGAGGTTTAACAAGACCAAGTGCTCCACCTGGGTTGGGGCAATGCCAGGTATCAGTCCAGGCTGGGGCATGAACAGATTGAGAGAAGCCCTGCCAAGAAGAACTTGTGGATGTTGGTGGATGAGAGGCTGGACATGAGCTGGCAATGTGAGCAGGGGATTCTGCCCCTCTGCTCTGGTAAGACCCCACCTGGAGAGCTGCATCCAACTCTGGCGTTCCACCTCCAACCCCCAACTCAGGAAGGACATTGACCTGTTGGAGTGAGTCCTGAGGAGGTTACCAAGTTGATTAGAGGGATAGAGCACCTCTCTTATGAGGAAAGGCTGAAAAAATTTGGATTGTTCAGTATGGAAAGAAGAAAGCTTCAGGGTGATTTAATTGCAGCTTTCCAGTACCTGAAGGAAAGCTGGGCAAGATGGGCAAGACTATTTACAAGAGCATGTTGTGACAGAACAAGGGGAATGGCTTCAAACTGAAGTCAGTAGATATTAGATTACATAAAATTAGATTAGATATTGGAAAAAATTTCTGGAGGTGTTCAAGGCGAGGCTGGGTGGGAGTCTGAACAACCTGGTCTATTTGAAGGTGTCTGCTCATAGCAGGGGGGTTGGAACTAGATGATCTTCAAGGTACCCTTTCAACTAAAACCACTCTATGATTCATTTCCAAAAACGTAGCAGTCCCAAAACTGTGAAGGAGTTACAGCTCCATATGACTGTACCTTGAATAACTGGCCCTACTCAAAAACAAGACAAAAAACCCATGCTGATGAAGCTCTCTTTCTTCTCATCTATGTCATTGGTGTGACTATGACTTTCGCAGTTGTCTCTGAAGAAGACAGGGGCGGGGGAAGGTGTTTTAAAATTTAGTATTCATTTCTGATTATCTAAGTGATAATGGGAAGGGAGGTGATCCTACTCCTGAGACCATGCCTGGAGTATTGTGTTCAGTTCTGGTCTTGACATCTCAAGAAATACAAAAGTCTAGCAGAGGATCACAAAGATGATTAGGGGTCTGGAAAAATCTCTTTTAAGAGGTTTGCTTATATTACAGAAGAGTAAAACTGAGAGAGCATCTCATCAATACACACAAATACCTCAAAGCTGGGTGTCAAGAGAAGGGTGCCAGATTGTTTTCAGCGGTGACCAGTGACAGGATGAGGAGCAACCACCATAAACTAAAAAACAAGGAGTTTCACCTCAGCATGAGGAAGAACTTTTCCACACTGAGGGTGGCAGAGCACTGCAATACACTGCTCAGTGAGGTTGTGGAGTCTACCTCTCCAGAAACATTCAAAACCCACCTGGACATCTTCCTGCATAACCTGCTCTATATGCCCTGACAGGAGGTCTGCCCAATGCTGCAATATCTCAGGCTTCCCTGCATCAAAAGGTTTGTAAGATTTTATAACTTTCTATCATCTTTTCCATCAGTGTATCAATAAATAACTATCTGTCTTGAAAGGGGGTCTTCTAGTTGATATTTGAAAGAAACTAGGACCTACTGATTCCACCATGAAATGAGATAAATTCCCTTTACTTACTTTCCCTTTTTACATTTTGAGTGCTTCTTTTTCTGAAATGTGAGTTAAAGATGGGGTGTAAAAGCAAAGCCATTTGGTTTACCAAATTGATACACTTATAATTAATGATGAGAAAAGTAAAAGCATTTTGAAAGTTTGATATATATATACCTGTAGAATAAAATTTTAAATCCAAATATTTAACAAAATATTTTTGGAATTGTATGACTATTAAAATGGGCTGTCAATGACACTTCATGTGTTCTTTTCATAAATTATTTATATTAAAAATTATTTCTCTTAAATTTATTTGTTTACCATCTTAATTCTGATTAAAATATGGTTTATTTCAATTTTCTCATTTTATTTCAGAATAATTACATTGAAATTTGAAGATACAGTTTAGATTGATTTAAGTCTATCATTTTGCAGTTGCAATAACTTCACATTAAGATGTGATTTCTGAGAAAAGTGGTGACATCTAAAACATCTGCAATATTATTCTTTCAAATAGTCAGGAAGCTTTTTATGGCCACCAAGTGAGAATGGAAATTGCAGTTAAACTTGTGTGTCAGACTAGCTCCATGCAAAACATCCTTTTTTAAATATCATCAGAAACAATGACAAAAGTTCTCCAAGGGTATGCCATCACAGTATATGTTTTACAGTGTTTCTTATAAGGCATATTATTTCTACGATGCACTAAATGTACTTTTGAGTAAGAAACATTGCTAACTAAGATGCCAAACTCTAAAGGAAAATATCGATTACATGAAGACTCCCCTGTCTCCAGGCTGCCTCAGCTCAATAATACTTCAGAAAGACCAGTCTCTTTTTAATGTAAATATTGCTTTAAACTGAGGAACACATCTAACATGAAAAGTTCTAGTTACCTTTGTGCACTGAAGGACCTGAGGAGGCTGGTTTTTTTATCTTATCTGGCATAGCTGCACCTTTCACTGTGCCATCAGACTTCCTGTCTGTTGGTAAGAGGATATTTAGTTGATAAATTTTAGATTTCATTTTTAAAGAGCATTTTCCACCTCTTTAAAGTCCTTTCCACCTTCCTGCTTCAGTGGAGATATAAGGAATATAGTCACACTTTCAAATAGAAGAAAGTAAGATAGCAGTTAACACTAAAAAGTTTCTCAAACGGAATTTCTCTTTTCAGATAAACTATTTCCCCCCTCTACACATCTTCTGCATGTAACCATATGTCAATTATCATTGCCTCAGACTCAGAAGTTATACCTACAGCTGCCACAGAGGAACACATGCACAACCACAGCAATGAAATTACTACAGAAAATTTTATACACCCTAGAATTTTCTAAGGAGGTTTTCTTTGCTGTTGATGCCTGAAAAATTAGACTATCTTACAAAGCACACTGGCTGAGGGGCTGAGAGCTGGCAGTTGTCAAGTATTTCATGCCAGGAAGCAGATGTATGAGTTGTGACTCTGACTTGTGTCATGTCAGACTTAGCCTGAGCATCTCCAAGAGACTCTGGGAACCTGAATTTGCTTTGTCTAGGCAAAATCTCACTGAAACAAAGTCAGGTGGCTCTCCACTAGGTTTGCAAAAATCAACAGCCCACAGATCAATAATCTCAAGTACTTTTAAGTGATTCAAAACTCAATATCGGTTTTAAAGGGGGGAAAATTATTATATATGAAAGAAATTATTAACGTCTTTAACTGTCATTATTGCTTAAACATCTGACCATCATTTCAGGAATCAATGCGAAAAAGCTTTTTTCTTAATGGTCTTAATGGTGTTGCTGCCTAACTTTGAAGACAAAATTTAGAAAATTATTTTTCATCAGCAAAGTGTTCTAGACTACACCAGGAATACACTGAAATAGGTCAGACCTAAAAACTCTCAGAAGTCCAGAGCTTAAGTCTAAAATAACACTTTCAATATCATATACACTTAAACCACAAGGACAGAAGGGAAAACATAATCTTGTGGCAGGCCACTCTTTCCCACACAAAAAATCCACTATTTATGCATTCATTTGATCTTAGAAAACCCTACTGCAGTTCTTCATCGGTTCTGAAGCAGGTGATTTGAAAAGAATGACTTTAAAAAAAAAAAAATAATTAAAATAAGCCTTTGAGAAGGTTCACAAAATAATCTATATTTATGCTCCCCTTTAAAAGAGATTCCTATAGATTACTACTCATTTTTTCAGGGATATTTGTCAAATCCATTGCTGAATTTCTGTGCTTCCAGAACTTATGTGCAGGATGTTTCAGTGCTTCACTATCACTTTTACTTGGTTCTTTTCATTTGGATTCTATTTTTTTGTTTTTGTATTTGTTTTGTTTTTGTTTTTGTTTTTGCTTTTGTTTTGTTTGGTTTTGGTTTTGTTTTTTTTGTTTGTTTTCCTAAAATAGGACATAAATTTTCATTATTGGAATAAATCCTTTAACTTTTTTTTTTTCAATTGCATACTAGGTTGTTTTCTTCTTCTCTACAGAAGCCTATTACATAGTTATAGGTTTGCTATCACCTGTCCATCAATCATCATTCTTTTTCCTCAAATGATAAACCCTAGATTTTTCAGTCTCTAGTTACACATCAGGCTTTGTAGTATTCAAGTTATTCTCATTTCTCTTCCATGGATAGTTTTGTAGTTCAGACTCCAACTGGTCACAGCATTACATTTTTGCCCACACAGTTTTAAGTGGAAATTAATAGCAACTGGCAGCAAAGGCAGTAGGGAAGAATCCTGTGTTAGAGCATCCAAGCTTTTTTGCTGTTTATTGGGATATCTAACTAAGCTGTGTAGCCCCCTGTGACATAATAGTATGAATTTCATTCCATATAAAAGTGTTGATTTCACTATCATAAAAACGTCTAGATTTGAAAGTCTCATAGGGCACTGGGAAATGCTAAACTAACAGCCCACTGGATAATGTCATGTTCTATATTTAACAAGATAAGCCACTTTTCATTTCCCCAAGTAGTGCAGAACTTTGCATTAATGTGAAGATAATGCATTCATTTAACTGTGATAGTCTCAGCAGTTTTCAAATTTGGGGATTTTTTTAGAAAATAAATTTCCAAAATAAAATATAAACAGAATTTCAGACAAAGGATTTGTCTCTTAGGATACATCAGTAATTAATTCAGTCCTAGCAGAAGTACTATAACAACAAGAACCAATAAAGCCCTTCCAGAAATACAGACTATGAATTTGAAGTTTTTCTGGTTTTATTTTGTTATTCCTGATAGACACTATATTCCTATGATCCATAATGAACATTAGATTAAAATAACTGGTCTATAAATTCACAATAGTGAGACTTCTGGCTTTCATAATTTATTGTAAAAGCATTTTTTAACTGTACTGTCGCTGAGTTGAATTCTTTACATGCTGTGTGCAGTTATTCTGTGCAACAGATGCTCAGACAATTATTTCTTACTTAGAAAAGTAATTATTGCTTTAGATACATTGAGACTGTTCATAATATTTGTACATATTGCAGAAGGGAAGCAAGCATTTATTACCTGTCAGAGCAATAGGAAATGACCGTTAACATTCTGTCTGGGTGGAAAAAGGTATTTTCACAAAGCTTTCACTTCATAAAACATGTTTTCCATAACCCAAAAGGTCTTTGGATCAGACTACAACAAAATAAGAATGATAAAAATTTGGTTATAAAGACAATATAGAAGCATACCTGAACAAAGCAAAAGCCTGCTTCTATCTGCAGCAGAGAAGTGAGAGGAAAATCAAAAGCGTTTGTGTACTGTGGTACTCACTTGTGATTCCATCCTCACTCAACCCATCTCTGGTGAGTGATAATGGCTGAGTCTGCAGTTGCCTAGGAAGTTGAATATAGATTACCTAGTTTGTACTAGTTGTTAGCTGATATCCATACAAATGTGTTCATTTAATTACTGTTTTAATAATAAGACTTAAAGACTTAAACTGAGCTCTGATCCTGTTGGGATCACATACCTTTCCTAGTAACAGCAATCTCAGAATTGGCATTTGGGAGTAAATCAACCATCATTATGGGTTTCCTAGATCCAGGATTTTCATATCTGATTAGCCAAATGGGCTTTTTGTCACACTCTGAAGTAGAAGGAAGCAGGTAGGTAAAAGAAAAGGGCTTCATTCCCAAATAGGCAAATGCTGGTCAGGGGAGCATCATGACCTTGACCAAGAACTGAGGACTGAGCATTGTCAGCCATGGCTGACAGAAAAACTCAGATAATAACTGGATGCATTGGGCCTTGGTAGGGGTGTTGCAACAGCAAATTACAGGACAGCAACATCTGAGACAACTGAAAATGTGCAGTGCAAGATCACTACAGACTGGTTGACTGGTTGCCTCTGCCAAAACACCTCTCTAGAAAAAAAGCTGGGAAAATATCACTACATGGACATACGGCATTGCCTGTGAACAGAGAACCTCTGTCAGGGTCAAGTAACTGACCAGGTCCTGACTGTGATGATCCTGACCATGTTTCCCCAGGCTGGATTGTGCCAGCCCACCACAGTGGTTGTGGTGAGCAGATCTTGGCTAACCCAACTCCACATGCATGTATGTGCATGTACATATGGACAGACACCAAGCCCTTCCTGACACGCCTCCTCTCTTGTTTCTTCCACTTCATAAATTGAGATTTGCAGTGTCCATGGACAGATGTTCATTTTTGTCTCATTGCAGTAGAAAACTGTGTCTTGGGACTGTAACCTACCTAGCTGGATCATGCACATAGTCCTAAATATGCCCCTCTGCTGGAGAAATTGTGTGCTGCAGTTCCTTTGAAGTTACTACTGAAACTTCTTACAAGTTACTAGCTGTTCTGTGGATTGAAAACCTACTATAGCTATGTCCAATTTTTCTGTAAGTACTCATTTTCCTTGATATTCTTTAGTGTTCTAAGTAACTTTTATTATGTCATATACTTAAAAATTCCTATCCAACATTTTTGAACAGGCTCCAGTAATGTATTAGGCAATGCTACTAAAAGTTATCATATATTTAATTTCTCCTATTCTTTTTATACTAACAGAATCTTTTCCTTTCCCCTATTATCTAACAGTATCTTGAGAGGCAAGGAGCTGGGATTTGATGTCTACTTGAAAAAGATGAGCAGAAATTAGGAACAGCTTGAAGAAAATGCATATTTTTCACATTTATACTTGAATTGACAGTTCTTAAGTATAGTATGTTCTTAAGTAACTGAGTCCAAATAAAAATCTCACTATAGCACTCAAGAGAATTTTTTTATGGAAAAAAATTAGAGTATCAGAATTTAGAAAATTTAGTTAGAATCAGTAAAACCAGATATTTGATTTATGGTGTTACCAAAACACAGAAGTAAATTATACTCTCTTTGTAATGGCAGTCTGAGATAAGAATTATACATGGAATTATATATTTTAGATGCTATGTTTCATTTTGATGCTGTGCTTTGCTATTAACTTTTTGGTTTTATAATCAAATGGGGTTTTTATATGACAAATGCATACATATATATATATATATATATACACCTTGATCAAAAAGTTTTTGAATTTGATTTTTTTAAACTACAGATTGTTGAAATTTATCAGTGATACAAGGGGAAGGATTACAAGTTGTCCTTTTTATTTTTCTATTACATTTAAATCCTATAACCTAGCTTAATTATCTTTGGCTCTGCAGCTATAGAATATATATGCCTACATCTAATAATGTTAAATTTATTTTCTTATTACTGTTTATATTTTTAGAGTATGGTTTTATAGCACTTTCTTTGGTGCATTTAAATATCTATTTTTGCTCCAAGTTTGACACTTATTTAAGTTATGTGAGTGAAAGCAAAATGTTGTTTCTTTCCCCACTGTATTAGCCAGTTTGATTAATATTGTTTTAATGATGTCTGCTCGTATGACCGTAGTATATTCTGAGTCTCATTATGCTATTGTACTCCTTCCAGTATGAGTTCCACAGTATCATAAACAATTGATTAGTCAATTGTGACTTCTGTGACTCATATTTTCTCGAGGTTATACTATAGTTATCCCTACATGTAAAATCTTCTTTTTCTATATTGCCTCCCATTATTCTCAATTATATTAACAATTATTAACACCAGTCTACATTTCTCCATTCTTTTTTACTGTATGTAAGTCCTCCAAACAACATATAACATTAATATTTTTCTACAGACGTGAATAATTTCAAAAATGAATTCTTGTTCTTTACAGTACAGAGCAAGATGATAATGAACACTGCCCTGCACTAGACCTTTGAGTTGTTATTTGTCTCACTGTTTGAATAAAAACATACTTGAAGTTATGATCTATGAGGACACTTCTGCCACATTCAAAATGAAAAATAATGGCAGGAGAGAAAAAGATATAATGATTTTATACCAGTCAAAACCTCCCAGGTAACACATGTAACACAAAGCCCTTTTTCTGCATGACAGACAATATTAAAACAAAACAAAACACACTCAAAAAAAAAAAAAAAAAAAAAAAAAAAAAAAAAAAAAAAACCACCACAATATCAATAAAATACAAGAAATGGATCACCAAACAGATTACATATATTGGCTAACATGAGGAAATATTTCCTAGTGTATACAGTTACAATTTCTGTTGAGTTTCATGACACCCAGCATGAGATATAGTATTAGTTGGAGATCTGCATTGTCAACTTGCAGAATAATTAAGCTTTCCACTATTCAGTGGAGTACACCCAAAAGCAAAACCACAGGTGTAGATGACAAGGCAGGAAGGCAAGCTTATACCAAATTGGAGTCATAAAGGGAGACAAAAAAAGGAAGACCAGCACAATTACTTTTAAATTATGAAGACTTTTTTTCTGCTCAAGTCTCTTGGTAATACTTTCTAAATCGACTTTAGGGTATCAGCACTTAGTTAAAAATTATTTATTTGTAAAAGAACATATTCTGAGTACATAAATGAGCTTTAATGACATAGTATGTTATTCTGCACAGAAAAATAGTCTAGTTTAGATAAAACTGGCCATAGACTTGTAAAAAGTCCTGCATCCAACATCAGCTTATCATTGTGTTTACAATAAATCTTTGCTGAAATTTTTCCCAAAGCATGAATCTACACAAGTTAGGGACTTGTTCAATCTTTTGTGAATACACTTACTACTCCTGTTAGTATGGATTCCTATCATTGTCCACTATATAAAATAAAGTCACTGATCTATATCCTGATAGACAGATGCCTACACTATTCAATATTAAAGTACTTTAATAAGAAAATAATCCATTAGAACCTTGCCTTACCTGCAAAGTTGTGTTAATTTTTTTTGTGTACTATCCTAAATCCTGCTGCTGTTTAGATTCAAAACGTGACAAGTTTGATTGTCTTGCACTGGTATTGAATCACAATGGATGGAACCACAGAGAAATTACAGAGGTTTTTTACTCCATTCCCCAGCTCAAAGTCAGATCAGTTATAGCTGTGTTATTTATAACAGATTATTTCAATTTGGTGTTAAAGAGCTTGATTTTCAATAGCTAGGAGGGTTTAGCTCTGCCGTTCTGCATGTAGACATCTCAAACTATGAAATGAATCCCAGGTTATGTGCAACAGAAATAAGTAAATATAATGAGAGGAAGGGGTGGTGAAAAAATTGGTTAAAAAAAACAAGAACCATAGTATGCAACAACTGTTGGCCCGAAAATTTTGTGGGAAAAGTTTTGATGTGCTATACTAACAAGTTGTAGACAGGTGCTCACAATCATGTATTGTTTAGTAATCATCAAAAGGTTTCTGCCCTAGCAACTGGAAAAACCTAACTGAAAACAGCAGGATATAAGCATTTGTCATTTCAGAGATCACTTCTAGAAAAAAAGGTAAAAAATTGAAATAGAAATTTGGAAAATAAAATATATAAAATGGAGTTCTATTCTGTAACAAAGTGCTTAGTATTGGGTCCCATAACTCCCATGCACTGTGGACAGGAGTTGGAAGATTAAATTATTCTTTCTGTTCTGGTCTAAGTTGCAAATACAAATGTTTTAGGACTTATAACACTTCTAAAGGGCAGCATTTTTCAGTCCAGCTATGGAAAGTACTTCTGCTGCTGAGGAATGAATTTTCACAGTTTGATACTGACATGAATCTTATGAATTCTACTACAAACAAAATGCCTTTTAAGCTGCAAGTGAAGTTTTCAGTTGAAGCAAATGCAGCAGAAGCATAAAAACTGTTTAGACTTTTGAGTTAAGACCTTGCATGAAAAGCAGGATGAAATGCAGACTTCTGGATTTCAGCCCAACTTTACTCAAACAATAAACCTAAGAGATACTTGGAAAACATGCAAAGTATCCCAAAGAGAATTGTATTTTCAGTGCTTTTTTTTTTTCCTCCTCTAATCCTATTTTCAAAGAATAAGGCATGAAAAATAGAAAGAAAAAAAATCAAGCTAAGAAAATGTCAGGGTATTTGAAAGTCTATAGTCTTAACATCTGGGGTGAACATTCTGCTGTGCACCAGAGATGTCAGTGTCAGTTTATCTGACATGTTGTTCTGCCTGCCCAGAATAGGCCACCTAATCTCCACACAGAAGTACGGCCTGTTTATATTGAAGAATCATAGAATTGTAAAATGCTAAGGGGTTGGAATGGTCTCCACACAACCTTCTCTTCTCCAGGCCAAAAAGCCCCAAGTTCCCCAGCCTGTTTTTGTAGGGAAGGGCCTCCATTTCTCTCATCAACTTTGTGTCTCTCCTCTGAGCTTGCTCCAACAATTCCATGTCCTTCTTATGTTGGGGACACCAGAACTTTACACAGAACTTCAAGTGGGTTCTCATAAGGGCAGGTTAGGATGGGGAGGGCAGAATCACCTCCCTCAACTGCTGCCCAAGTTCCTTTTGAAGCAGCACAGGATTTGGTTGGCCCTCTGGGCTGTGAGCACACACTGCCAGCTCATGTGGAGTTTTTCATCAACCAACATCCCATCTTTCTCTGCAGGGCTACTCTCAGTAGTATTATTTAGCATTGCAAGTCCGTAAAATCACACCTGTGCTTGTTGCATGGGCACCCACCATTATTAAATAAATGTTCAATACTTTCTGCTGTAACAAAGAGATGTCACTCCTTATCATGAGCTAGTTACACTCTCAGAACACAGCAAAAAAGAAGGGGAATAGAGAATCCCCCTTTCATATTTTTCCCATCTTTTCAACATCCTATAAGCCTGAAGTACCGTTCCTGGATGTATTCTGTGTGGAAGCACTTTCCCTACTGAAAGGGAGCAGGAGAATGCAAAGCAGCAGAAAACAGGCAGGAGCAAGTCTTATGCTGCCATCATAATCATGGCACCTGCTAAAAGGAAAAAGGTTGGGATCAACACTTCCTTTCAGTAATGACTGATGGTTATTGGACAATGGTAGTTAATGAACAATGGGGCAAAACTGTTTCATCCTCAGTGAGAGTCAAAAAATACTGCCTCCTCTCTGGCCATGCAAACCTAACACTACTAGCTGCAGCAGGGTTTTGCTGAGAAGGATCTGAAGCTCCAAGCTCTTACACTCACCAGGGAGAACTATTTAAAACAATATTTAATTTAAAATATAATAACAACAATAACAATGGTGAAGAAGAGGAAGACAAAGAAGAATTTAATTTTTTTTTTTTTACTACGTCCCTTAATTTTTTTTAATAGAGCGGCAATATAAGGCGTGGAGGTGGTTTCCCCACAGAAGAAGAAAACCCTGGAATAATGCCATAGGAAACTCCATTCAAAGTGAAATAAGCAAGAAGCCTACTCACATGTTCCCTCAGTTCAAGCATGAAAATCATTACTAGATGGTTCTTCGTTCTTTGTATTGTCATAGATTAATTTCTGGTGCAGGAATTTTAATATCCCTAATCGTTTTACCCCATTTGACCTTTCCCTCAGACCCCACCTCAACTCCCCACCCACACTAGGGTGTATAAATACCCCTGTCTGACCCTGGACCTTGACCTTTGTCCCTTGTTACTGCCTTGGTCCAGTTCACTCCCATACAGTGGATGCCTTATTTTTGTCATTTTTGCATTATTAAAATTTGTTTTTGAACAACTGAATTGAGGCTGCCTGTCTCTAACAAGTTGCCACTGAGGCTGAGTCCCAAGGAAACTCAAAGGTGCCTAGTCATCTGAGCTAGAAGCTCCAGGAGTTTCAGTAAGGCTATATTCAAAAACCAGAGGGTGAATCCTTGGTAGAGGGAGCTTTCAGATCATTAATTTCTACTGTATTCTTATAGAATCAGTAGCAGATATTTTAGCCTGACCCTCACGGACAGATGTCCTCTTCTGTAAGTCACTGCTTTTATGCCTTCCATGGGTGCCAGCCACAACTACACAGTTCTGGCAAAGCCATGGCCAACACATACTCTGCTTCTCAATTTAATGTTATGGTTACATTCAAAACCCTCCCCAGTTCTGCTGACCAGGTTGAAGCCTTAGTGAGACCAGAGCTTCCTAACAATAGCAGCAATAACTAATTTTTTTCAAATTATTCAACATTCCTCAAGGATTTTAATTATATTTACCTTAAGATTAGAAAATTCCACATCACAACTGGATAAAATCCCTGGGTAACCACAATATACAGTAGATATTCAGTCTTCTAGTAAAATTCTTTGATTTTTTTTTTTTCCACAAGACCTTTATGATTGTGCATTTTCATACTATGAAGCTCATAATAAAAGCATAGACTTTTGATCACTAGACTTTTATGCTATATACTTTTCAAGCTGTTAATAAAGGCTAAACTTAAAACTATATCCTGTTTGTTAAACTTAATAATACAAAACATAAGGACACTTGTTTAAGGATTAAAGCTTTGTTGTGCTTAATTAGTAAAAATCACCCACCATAAATAACTTGCAGAAAGTATGCAGCCTACTTAAATGTCAGGAAAGTTTTATTTAATGACTTAGCAGTTAAGACAACAGTGAGTTTATGAATACTCTGAACACATAAAACACATAAATGAATTAAACTACCTGTGTGCTCTGTTAGATTTTATTGAAAATTTAAGTATAGTTACTTTGCTCAGAAGACTATAATGATAATGATCAAATAAGAACCTCTTTTTGCTATTCATTTATTGGCTTAATCAATTCTTCAATGTTACTGAGCAACGACTTTTAATATGATGAAAAAGAAAAGATCAGACTTGTCCCACTACTACTCACTATGGTTTTGAAATAATTCAAAGGAAACTAGTTAGAATCAGAGAGAAATCATTCAGTAATTAGAAATAGAGTTTCTGAAGATTGCATTATTTACTCTTTGAATAATATAGACCAATTCAGCAGACCCTGACAAACAAAGTCAGAAAGGCAGTTATGATCTTTCCCTTTGAAAATTAAAATTTAAGGATGAAAATAAGTTTAGGGTTAAAGATTATAGGAATTTGAGTGAGGGTACAGGCAAGGATACACAAGTAAAAATAAAACTGATTGTATAAATCTCAGTTGTCAAGACCAAATATACAGTCAAAAGCATCTGTAAATAATGGTGTGCTAAGGCATGGGTAGTTACAGAGGAAATGTTGCAGAAAAGCTCATAGCAAATAAAGTTCAGAATCCATCTATCCTCGGATTTAAATAAACTGTTCCAAAGTCTTTTAATAAATTTTGTCAATTCTAATAAATTCTGTCAAATAGTTGCAATTTGCAGCAGTCCTCGTGAGTCATATGCAATATTACAGCATCATATCTGCAAAGGTAATAAATTGAACTAAAGGCAAAATTCATGCCCGATTATAGAAGCAAAACATAATCAACAACAATCAAAACTGTTGTACTCACTTATTATTTCCCTTGATTTAGTCATGTATTCTTTTCAGAAAAATAAATCTTCCTGAATGTATCAATGTATTCTTCAGACATATATTAGAAATCTTATGAAATTATGTTACATGAGTCTAAGACTTATGATTTTCTAATAATATCCATGGAAAAAGTTTTCTTTTATATTGGAAATTTAAAGTAAATGAAAACTGTATTTTTTTCCTGAATTCTTATTACTGTATATATGTTATGTGCTGTTTATCTAGGTATATTAAACTGACAAGGAAGAGTTTCATTTAGCAAAACAGTTCAGATAGAGTTAATTAAAGCAGTAGCTAAACAAGTGTTTAAATATTTGAATATATAAATGGCTAACACTATTGCCTATGGACTTGCTTCACTGTACCACAACTGCAGGATGTTGTAAAAGTGTATTTCATTTTTTTCATACACAACACTCAGAAGTGTGCTAGGTCATTTCCAGGCATAAAGAATTCCTCCCTCTAGGAGATCTCTCTTTTATTTTTCCTTGTTTGGCTTCTACCTTCAATCTAAAATAATAATGTACGCTTGCTTCTGGTATATAGAAACAAAACATAGACTCCGGTATTCAAGCAGGCTGCAGGATCAAAAGCTTCATTCCTGTGTGACAGGGTATGAAGCAGCCCTGGAGAAGGGCTGAACTTCTGCTCCTAGCTCACAATTCATGGCCGAAGAGCCTGGCAGACCTCCTCCCTTGCACAGTGGTTTGCTTCACAGGCAGCTTGCACGGGTAAAGAAAACAGAAACAGCAGCAGCAATTTGCCTGCAGGCTGTAAGACGCATCATTTCAGGCAACTAATCTCCATTAAGGGGGCTGTAGTAAAAAACCTACTCCTGCAGGAATAGAAAAAGGTGAATACACTTCTAATTAAGGCCTGGTATTACGTGACAGCAGAACTGCAACTGTGTGATAATATTAATGACATTTCGAACTGCTGCAAGCAGATCTTAGTCTGTGCTTCCAGCTGAAGCTTGCTTCACAGAAATGGGGCCTCGGGGCTTGGTCTGCCAAACTGCAGAGCTCTCTCACAAGGTACTGAGTGTGCTTAACTGACACACAAAACAGAGAGACTTGTCACACTCAGCCCCCCACCAAAATGCCTGGAATTGGTAAGACCAAGTATATCTTGAACTGTGAACAAACGCAGACAGAAAACAATCTTCTAAAAACGTGTACCTTTTTCTCTCCCAAAGCCCCTTCATTGCTGATTAAAAACACAACAAAATTATGCAATGTCAACCATTCCTGTTAATGATGTTGATTTTTCTTTCTGAACATTTTGTCCTCTACTCAGCAGCACCTCAGCCTGAATTTAGCCTCCAGCTATATTGTTATACTGTTAATTTATAGCAGGAAATCTGACACAGATTTCTACAACATTATATTGCTCTGCCTGCTTCCCTTCAGACTGAGATTTCAGTCTCCTACTCACATTTAGGTGTATCTGTCATTGTTCATTTCATTGCCCTAGATGCTAGACATACTTTGCTGCAATTGCTGGTACTCTGTTATTGATTGGCAGTGTCTCTGGCTTGTCCTTTAAATCTCCATCTGTCTTTGCCTTCCCCTGGTCCTGCTGATGCCAGCTGTTCCAGTAACGGGACACCACCGCTGAAACATTGTCTATCTCCAGTTCTCACTATTTGCAGAAGAACCCAATAACCATAAAAAATAAATAAATAAAAGGAGATCATTACACCAAATGTTACTCAGTGGTTCCAGCACTGGTGGCAACCAGACACTGGCACCTAGACCCCAGCAGCAGTGCTGGGACATAGAAACCCAACATATGAGCTCAATAACTCTAAGTAACATCAAAATAAGCAGCTTGCCTGATGGTCACAGAAACAGTATCAGTTACACTAGGTCTGGTTCAAGGTATTATTGTATGTAAATCCTAGTAATTTTAAAATATTCATCACAGGGTTTGGTGG
>WEIU01017478.1:2462-15700 GCA_013389925.1 Aegithalos caudatus | reverse complement strand
AAAAAAAAAAAAAAAAAAAAACCACCCTCAAGAAAATTTCAATGAAGTGGTGGTAATAGATTTTACAGATACTAGTATTTTTTTCTGTTAATGGCTTATGAACATGAAATTATATACACTATGATTCACAAGGAAATAATTTGAAGTGAAATTCAATAAATTATTTCATTTAGTATTTCAGTGACGCTAGAATCTTGTAGATCATTTGATCAAAATTTATATTCTGGGCATGTTAATTTGGGGTTTGCTACCTAAAGGTTTACAGTTAGGAAGTATTTTTTATTGCAGAAAACCTGACAGACTTCCATTTAACTATGCATTATTTAATTATGACCTCTTACTCAGAACAATTTTCACAATACACTACTCAGTTTTTTAAACAGTGGCTTTCTAGCTGCACTGAAAATTTTCCAGAGTATATTCTGTCTGCCCTGTGCCTGTGGTTTGTGAAGGTGTATTGCTGAAATAAACACATGTAAATACCAGCTTCTTAAAGGCATGATGACCTTTTACATAGGATTTCATTAAATTAAAATTTTAAACCCCAAAACCATATAGCTGTCTCCTCAGTATTGTATGTACTTATTAAAATTTCAAAACTAATATCAGAACAAAATCAGGATGACCCGAAAATATGTTCTGCATATATGAATTGGATTATAAATGTTATACCAAAAAAAAGGATCAGTCTCTATGCCTAAGTGTGAGGTAAATTATCCTCATTTTAGTTCTTTCACAGCAATAAATAAACAGATCTAGTGCTGAAGATCTTGTCTGGGCACAGAATTATTACAATCTTCCACTACAAGAGCCCAGACATTACTGTTACAGTGTAAGATCCATGAAAAATACAACACCAGTCTCAGAAATAGATAGACTTTAAACTTAACATTCTTGTATCACTGAGGTGCAATGATTTCATTTTTCCCAAGTCTTTTTGAAAGTACTGAATGCAAGTCTGGTTTTGGAAATGGCTGCAGTTGATTAAGTAACACTGAAATCTAATACAACTCTGGTACAATTCTAAGCATTTTCTAATTCAGGAGAAAATAAAATGGGATTACTATCATATTATATATATATATACATATATATATATGATGCAACTACTTTTGTCATGGAAAAACTTTGCATGTTTTGGCTTAAGGATGTGAGACGTTAAAGGAAGTTGAAAAATTAATAACCATGTTATTTAATGATACTCAATTTAACCATGAGAGCAAAGCAAAAGAAGTCAAGGATCTAAAACCAAAATGTTGCATAAATGAGGTTGTCTGTCTTGGCCAATCCATTTTTAGGTAGCAGTAGTATTAAAATAAATCAAATGCTTATCTGACTTTCTTGGTACAGTTATATAATCTGACTCTGTATATATCAGCTGAAGAGCAAAGCAATCAAACTGTTTTGAAATACTTAAGGCAGAATAAGGAGATGAGTAACGGCCAGTGGGGATTTGTTATGAACCAAATATGTCAACCCAGTCAGATGTCCTCCTGTGACAGTCTTCCAGCTGCTTTGGATAAAGGGAAATGTAGGCAAGCTATGTCTTGAATATAATAAAGATTTTTTATATTTTTTCAGGTGACATTCTTATGAATAACTAAGTGAAAGTATTAGAAGGTGTATACAAACTGTTTGGAAAACTGTACCCTGTAGGATCTGTATACTCCATGAGATGCTAAAGAGATTGGCTCTGGCTTTTGAGAATAAACAAATATTCAGCGTAATAGAGACACACATTTTTTCATGATACCAGTAAATTTGCACTGAATTCAATGTTTTTCTAACAAATTAGAAGGCTGTTCTCTGTGAAACCATGGTGCTATTCAATGGGGTTATGTGCAAGGATCCTAGTCAGAAGCAATTAAACATATATACAAACAGGAACAACTGAGCAGTTGTTCATACAGACTGGAGGCTAGAGCTGGAGAGCAGCATCTTGTAAAGGGAACTGGGGGTCCTGGTCACTGGCAAGCTGAATATGAGCCAGCAGTGCCCTGGCAGCCAGGAGGGACAACCCTCTCTGGGGGGTATCAGGCACAGCATCACCAGCTGGGCAAGGGAGGGGATTGTCCTGCTCTGCTCTGAGCTGGGGCAGCCTCACCTCCAGTGCTGGGGCAGTTTTGGGCACCAAAACGTAAGAAAGATGATAAACTGTTAAAGAGTGTCCAAAGGAAGGCTATGAAGGTGAATAAAGGTCTAGAGGGGAAGCTGTATGAGGAGCTGCTGAGGTCACTTGCTCTGTTCAGCCTGGAGAAGAGGAGACTGAGGGCAGAGCTCACTGCAGTTACAGCTTCTTGTGAGGGAAGAGGAGGGACAGGCACTGATCTCTTCTCTGTGACCAGGGACAGCACCCAAGGGAATGGCCTGAAATTGTGTCAGGGGAGATTTAGTTTAGATGTTAGGAAAAGTTTTTTCACCCAGAGGGTGTTTGGGTACTGAAACAGGCTCCCCAGGGAAGTGGTCACAGCACCAAGTTTGACAGAGCTCAAGAAGTATTTGGACAACAGTCTTAGGCACTTGGCATGACTCTTGGGGCTGTCCTGTGCAAGGCCAGGAGATGGATTTCAGTGACTACTGTAGGTCCCTTCCAATTCAGGACATTCTATGATTCTATGATTAGGACTCATGCAGAAAATTATTTCTAGGTCTAGTGGAGCAAAAAATAGGTCTGAACTAGATATATTATGCAAAAAAACACACAAAGTGGACAATTTCCTTAGTACCATTCTAGGTTGTATGGCCTACTAGTTTAACCTACAAAATACATGATGTAAGACAATGCTTTTACTGATTAAAGCAAAAGGAAAAGAGTATTCCAGAAAAGATGTAGATTTCTTGAAGTCATGAGCAGTGACAATATTCAAGATGTCTTGAAAATGTGATCTATGATAGAAAATAGAATTAATTTCTTTTGTTTAGCATCAAGAAGGGAAGAGGATAGGAAATAAGGCAATAGATTTCAAGTATGTAAAAACAACCAAAAAAGATTGCTGCAAGGAGAAAAGAATAATCTCTTCTTCATGATCATGATGAATAGGACAAAATTCATAGGTACATATGTCAGGAAGGAAGATTTAGGTTAGATATGAAGGAAAATATTATAGTAAGCAGCATAGTGAAGCACTGGGATGGATTGCCTGGCATTTCTAGAACTGGATATCTTTATTAATGGGTTAGCAAAACATCTATCAGGGTGACACAACACATAGTTAATCTGGCCTTGAAAAGACAGGTGGACTGAGTGAAGTATTGAAATTCTCAAACTTCTGATTGAGTGCTTTGATTATTCAGTTGTGGATTATTGTCTGGCCTACGACTTATTTAAAATAATATTGTCTCTAACTCATCCACAAAGTTTAATCATGACTTTCATTTGACTACAACACTCTTTGGCTGCTTTTTTTTTCTTTTTGTCTTGAAGCATTACTCTGGACAATCTGTATGGTAATGCCTGCTTGCTACACCCTGGAATGACTGGAATTAAGCTGTTAAGATCAAATATATTAATTTAATTATTTTATATTCATTTATCGCTCTGTTTTGATTGTTTTGGGGTTTGGTTTTTTTTGTTTTGGGTTGTTTTCGGGTTTGTTTTTTTTTTTGAGATAGGAAGCATTGAATACAAAAAAAAAAAGGACTGAATTTTCAGAAAATAATTAACAGAACTAGTAGATTTAGACACCAGTCCCATTTGCATTGACAGCTACATAATTCATAATGTAAACTCTAATAGACATCACAACAGAAAAATTACAAGATTTCAATCTCTTTGCCTTTAGTATAACATCTATATAGAACTGTAAAAAAAAAATTGCAATTTTTCCTCCATGAAAACTTTTTCAAGTGAGTTCCTGTGTAAAGAATTTCCTCACATAATCATTCATTATATGTACAAGTGGCAAGTCGCTAGAAAATGTGCAGATCCTATAGGAGTAAACAGAGTAAGGTTCCTCCTTTGATATATTGACACCAGTGTTTTCCTCACATTTACAAATGGTGGATTCAGAGTAGCAGTTGAGAATGGCAGGAGATTTTGTATTCTCCAAAATCTTGATCAATTTTGATAGGACTATGACACGCTGCATGAAATATAAACGATTCAGTGCAGGGAAACTACAGTCTATAGTGGTGCGCAGGAATGCCATTAGAAGCTGACAGATATGAAAAAAAGTCTTCCCATGGGGAAAATTTGTGAGCATCATAGCATTGTTCAGGCAGAAAAAAAAATTCTTTTCTTTTATCTTTTTCTCCAAAGTGTATTCCTATTACTGCAAAAACAAAATATAAATTTAACTGTATGATTAAGTGGTTAGCTTCTATGCCCAGAAAACCTCTGAAATCAATGGAAAAAAATGTTCTCTAATTTTGTAGGGACTAAAAAATGTATGATTGTTTCATATCTTATCTAAATAAAAAAATACATAATGAATCAATGCTTATCTCATTAAATGTGTTTCATATGTCATCTGATTTCCTTCTAGCTTCAACTGATTTCCTTCTATTGTCTCTGATTTACACTTCATCTCAAATTTTGTCTCAGACTCTCAGTTCTCAAAGTTCAAAAGGAAAACAGTCTTTTTTTTCTGGGATTTGTTTAAACTATGAAAATTATAAATTGAGTTTTATCAACAAGATGTACATCTTCTAACCATAATTTTATTTCACTGTTTCTGATAAGACAAACTTTATGACATGGTATTATTTCATTCTTGTGGAGATGATGAAGACACTTGTATAA
Source organism: Aegithalos caudatus (assembly GCA_013389925.1). Lineage (NCBI taxonomy): Eukaryota > Metazoa > Chordata > Aves > Passeriformes > Aegithalidae > Aegithalos > Aegithalos caudatus. Next base: position 10,959 of record WEIU01017478.1, on the reverse strand, counting down.
TGTAAAAAAGCAAATAACCTATATAGTGTTCATCTGCTATATCACTTCAGTGCAAAACTAATGCAAGTGGAAACAAAATCAATTCTGCTATGTGCTCTCATTCTAAAATCATCAGATAACTCAATTATTGCAGATTGTCAAATATAAAATCAAATTATTGCACAGTCCTTTAAAATAAAGGTGAAAAGTACTAATGAGTAACATATATTCAGACTCAATTTCATCCTCATATATTTAATTCTAATGTTAACTCCACCTTGGATAAATACCACTGAAAAACGGGATGTTGTTAAAAGAAATCTAAGGTTTATCTGAACCTAGGTCCACACTGTCTATATTCATATACAATACTTTGATTCTTTAATGCTGTCTTCCTTCACCAGTTTTTGGTGGGTTTTTTGGTTTTTTTTTTGTTTTTGTTTTTGTTTTTGTTTTTGTTTTTGTTTTGTTTTTGTTTTTGTTTTTGGTTTTTTTGTTTTTGGTTTTGTTGTTTTGTTTTTTTTTAATTATGCAATTATCATTGTCCAAGTATTCTGCCTCTGAGTGAGTTATGGTCAATTTTTTAATTAAATCTGCATACAAATGTCACATCACATGGTTCTTTTGCACAACTAAGTGGCAGAATTTGCTTCCAGATTCGTAACTAAATTCATGTTCAATGGCATATTTAATTTGCTAGCTGTGCAGGTGGGAAAAGGTTGCAAATTTAATTGAGATTAAAAAAATATAATTATGTAAAGGTATTTACGTAATGTAAAATTAAAATAGAAAAAGAGGATGTAAGGGTGAAGGAGGAAAAGTAAGTTTGTATTAAGCTAGAAAATGTCATTTTTGGAATAAAGTTTCCTTTGACCAATATTTCAGAATCTCCCTATACAGCATCTGCATTAACACAGTTTGGCTGTAGCCTGTTGTCTCGGTTGTAATAGTTTGATGGAAAAAAGGATTTTCCATCAGGCAGATGGGGTAGCAGGTAAGAAAGGATACACTGGAGCTGGAAACCACTGTAATATTCAGGGCTTTGAGAAAAGCTGAAAATAGCTTCCTTCTGCATCTGAAAGTCATGTTCTCTCCCTGCCTCCCTCCCCTTTCCTCCACTGTTAAATGACTGGGTCCAGAGAATATTAATCCATTATTTATCTTTGGTTAATGGAGTGGAAACAAAAATATTAGTAAGGAACTATTGGAGATGTGAACATAAAAATAACAATTTCAATTTTGGTTTTAGTGTTCAAATCTGTCAAGGAGACTGTATTAACAGGACTGGAATCCCTCTGACTACTGTAAGAACCTGCACAGATGTAAGATGAACATCTCTAAATGTGATAAATTCTACTTCTCATTAATCTTATCCCCAAAATCAGAAAGAGATGGAAACCACCAGTGACAAGTCTTTTGGGTGGTCAAACCTTCTCTCATATTGCAACTGACAGAGAATTTTTGATTCATATACCCAAATCTTTCCTGCAGAGACATCATACACAATGCCAGCATCAGTTGCAATTATTATTGTCTCGTCTATTGGGTTTTTTTCCGATATTTGTTTCTGTTTTTTCATAATGGCTATTTAACTGCAAGGGAGATTTAACACTTACCTTTTGTTTGATATTATTCTCACCATGTAGTTTACCCATTTAAAATATATTAGCTGATTATATGTGTGTGATGGTATTTAAGATGTAAAGATATCTTTATTTGGTTGATAGTAATTAATTGGTTTTCACTTGAGTGTTGTTCTAGCTGTGATATTATGAGATGCTCAAAATAATAATTGATAAATTTGGTGAAGTGTATTTCACTAATTAGGGTGCTCTGGGGATTTATAATTGATTTAATTGAAGTTGAACGAGTTAGTAGATATATGGGTAGCATATAAAAAAGAACACATGAGACTGTGGGAGACATATTTGGAAACAGAATAACTGGCTGAGAAATTATGTTTTAGCTGTTGACTGTTCATAAGGATTTGATCACAAACAAGATTTTTTTCCTAATTTTTGCATTACACGTTAAATTACAATATGTTATTCTGTAGGACTGTATTTTAATACATAAACATGTTTTGTATATGGACACTTGCATATATTGTATATATATATGTATGTAAATATATAAACATGCATATATACATTCTACATACATGTCTATTTATAAGCATATAACTTTTGAATATCTGGTGTCTTTCCTGTTTTGCTTTGTGTAAGAATATACTCATATGTATAAACCTATACAAACACACATGTATCATATTTGCAATTTATATATACCCAGGAGGTAATGAAGGCAAGGGGGATAACTTCTTTTCAGAGAATGAGTAAGAAGTAAAGTGATAGCACAAATTTGACACAGAGGATCAAATATTAAGTATGTTAAAAAAAAATCTGACGGGTTTATAAGAAGAAAAAAGAGGACTGGAGCCAGAGCTGCATGCCAAGTATTTTTCAGCCACATGGACCAGGGGAAACAATATGAACCTAATTGACCTTTTGTCAGTCTATGTTGCCATATCTCCACTTATCAGAATTGCTGTGTCCTTGTGGACAATGTCTGCCAAGGGAGTCATGGACACATATGGCCACAGAAAGGGCAGCAGGAAAGGCACACTGATAGCTCAGCACACACCTACATCACTGGGGTTAACTGCTGTGTGGATCACCACCTCCTCAATGGGCAGTGGTCCTTCCATCAGGATGACTCCACCTGGTCTCTCAGAGAGATTGCTAACACTGCTAAATCCAGGGAAAGAAAGCTGCAGGCAGGGCAGGAAAAGCTGAGTCTCTTGTCTCCATCCTGAAACTCTATAAACTCAGCACAAAGATTATGCCCAGATACAAACAACACTTTATTTCAGGGATACATAGCTAAAAATCAAACCACACAGCAAGTATTACTGATATAATTAATTGTCTTATAATACATCTTGGTCTTTCAGCCGAGATATGGACCCTATCATTTGTACTTTATAGAGTAAAATCTGGTTTCATTTTTAAGTGGATTAACTACAAAAACTAAAGGAGAAACCTTTCCTACAGTTTGAAAAATGTTTAAAAAATATAATTACAATATGATTTTAAGGATTAGTGAAATGAATAGAATTAGGTTAAATATATCACACTAAAACTAAAGAAGTTGCAAGAATGTATAACTGAATTCATATCTTGAAAAAGCTGAAATTCTCAGGGCAAGTTGAGAGGAATAATAACATGGTGAAAATGCAGGGAAGAGAATAGAGTGTTTAAGGCTAAATTAATGTATAACCAAAGGTTATGCATGTCATGTAGTAATAAATACTGAAAGAATAAAAAAGGTCAGTAGGGCTGTACATGAAAGTCTAAAAATAATTGACGCAGGAAAATAGCCTATCAAAGCTATAAAATATCCAGGAAGAACTTAGAAGAACTTAGAATGAACCCTGACTGAGAAAAGTAATATGGAAAATAATAAAAGAAAGAGTCAAAGTGATCTAATGTTAGAAGCACCTTTAAAATATTATACCATTTCTACTTAGTATGAGGTGTGCTCTTTGCAGCAATGAAATCAGCTCCTTCATTGCTGCAGCTCAGAAGGAAATAGATGTCGATTATTTCAAAAGACTAATCATGAATGAAATAATGAATGAAAGATACTTTGAAGACAGTTTTATCTGTGTTCAAGTACGAAAGTATAAAATATCAGGATGCTACTTCAACTCCTTTTTCCTATTCTGTTCTTCCCTCCACAGTATTTTTAATTAGGATTGAAAGAAATTGTTCATTTTTGAAATATTTTGTTTCAAGTTTGAGCACCAGGTAACAGAAAATTGCAAACAGGGACTGTGAATATAAATATAAAAGGGAAATCATCTTCTTTCCCTCAACAGTCTAAGCCTTTCTGATTTCAGATGAATGATGCCTAATACAAAATAAAAAATTGGAATGAACACTGGGTGTCAAATCTGTACTCAAAACAGGAATGACTTTGAATTCAGATCAGGTTTTATAGAATCTTCACCAATTTTGTGTATTGCCAAGGTTACTTTAGCAACTTCACCAGGCAACCTCATCCAGTGTTTTCTCACTCTTGTGGTGAAATAATTTTTCTCCTAGCTCCCTGGAATTTGTCCTGTTGCAAAGTCCATGGCCTGCTATCCTTTCATAATGTTCAAGAGCCTGTCCTTTCTTTAACTATCTCTTAGGTAGGTAAAGACAGCTTTAGATAATTCCTCACCCTTTTATTTAAGTTCAATGATGACAACTTCCTTGGCTTCTTCTCATACATGCTCTTTAATCGTCTTGGTATTCTTGACTTTCTCGTACAGAAAAATGCAAAACTGGACATATTTCTTCTCAAGTTGTTTCAGCAGAGCCAAGTAGACAGGAATAATCTTTTGATGAACTGGCTTCACTTTGTTGATTTGACCCAGAAGTCTGATCTGATCACAGAATCACAAAATTGGTAAAGATGGAAGGGAATACAATAGGTCATTGGGTCCAACCTCCCCTACTCAAGTAGGGTCATCCTGCAGCACATTCCACAACCTCTCTGGTCAATCTGTTCCAGTGCTCAGCCACACGCACAGAAAAGAAATTCTGACTCATATTCAGGTGGAACTTCCTATGCATCAGTTCCTGCTCCTTGTGTCACGACATTACTTGGCACCATCGAGCAGAGCCCGGCTCCATTCTCTGACCCCTTTCTTCAGTTACTGACAGACATTGTTGATGTCCCTTCTCACTTGTTTCTTCTTGAGGCTGAACAGGCGCAGCTCCCTCAGCCTTTCCTCATAAGAGAGATGCTCCAGTCCCTTCATCATTCTTGTAGTCCTCCACTGGACCCTCTCCAGGAGCTCCATATGTCTTTTATCCTAAGCAGCCCAAGCTGTGCACAGCAGTCCAGATGTGGCCTCACCAGGGCTGTGTAGAGGGGCAGGATCACCTCTCAGCCTTCTGGCAGTGCTCTCCCTAATGCACCCTAGGATACTACAAGGGTCCAGTACTGACTCTCATTAAAACTGGAGTTCCCCTGTTCCTCCTTTTTGCTTTGATCTCCAACACCTCTTCAAAAAAAGTTTAAGGTGCTACTGACTAAATTAGTAAGGCTGTTGGCAGATATGCTCTTCCTCTGCTTTGTTATCTAATTCCTGTCCTTTTCCAGCAGTCCTTGTTCCTTGAGGAACTGGGGAAAATCCAGTGAGTGGAATGGGGAATAGAGGGCCAGGTCTTTGAGGCAACAGAAAAACATTTTTTAGAGTGGATACCAGAGGTTGCTGAAAGTCCTTGAAAGTAATAGAACACTTACCTTGCAGAGACATTTCTTTCTCTGTTACCCACTTTTTTTTTTTTTCTGAGAAAAGCAAATTATTCTAATTTACATTTTATTAAAATGTGCCTTTTTGAGGTTAAAACCTCTTGAGGTCTTCTATGGAGTGTGCACCAGGAAGAAAATGCTTAGGGAAATTCACTTCAAGACTTAGATTACAAATTATCCTGTTTTTGTTATGATACCATTATGAGTAAGCTATTTTATTTGAGTGCTATTGCAAAAATGTTCCTCTCAGGGCCTCAACACACAAGTGTCCAAATGAGGACTAACACAAGAATTTCTCTTCTTAGACATTGTAGGGAAGCCTGTAGCTTCTTGTTCCTCATCTCTGCTTAAAAAACAGAGATGCTTGGAGTCCAGACTAAGTTACTTTTCTCCTATACATGTGTTTCTTACGTATTTTGAGTTATCAAATCATGGAAGTTCAATAAAAACTTGAGATACAAGAAAGCTTTTAAAACTAATATTTTTCTTATACGCACCACAACACCTTGCAACAAAAATCAATGCTGATTTGAGAAGGTGAATTATCATTTCTTCTTGGTGTTGAATTCTCCAGAAAGATAGACTGAAAATAAGTGAAGCAAATTCCTTTCAAACCTTTTTTACTTTTTTTTTTTTGTTTTTTTTTTTTTTTGCAAACATACAGTCGGTCTCCAGTCCCAGTCTGGCACAGAGATCTGTGGTATCTTTTTGTGAGCAGGGGAAAGCATACTTCCAGAGTGAGCACTCTTGTCCTTCCAGTTCCTCTCTCATACATCCACATGGCTTCTCCAGAGATCTTTTCCCTTTTCACATGCTTTTTCCAGTTTCAAAGACTAAAAGCTAATCAGATCCAGTTCCATGACAGAGGGTATAAAATATTTTTTTCCTTTTTTGCTGTAGGTTTCATTGTTTTCCTGCTCATATATTCTGTATTTTCTGCTTGTATAAAAGATTGCCTCTTGAAAGTGTTAGATAAGAGAGATATATTTTTGAAAAATATGACTGACAGTTCACTTATTACATCATAAATAAACCTCATATTTTTCTCTGAAATCAATTTAGACCAATATGAACAAAGCAAAATATCATGTCAAGAATCTACTCTTCATCATGTTTTCTGCTACTTCAATGTAGCTGAATGGTAAGAGTGTGAATGCTGATATTAACGTAAATACGCTCTTCTGGAAAATCATCTTGATTTTTGTTCTCTGTCAGTATATCCCTGTGTCCTAAAGCCATTTCTATTCCATTTTGTCTCTCTTTTTTTGCCTTTAGATTTCTCCACTTCTCTAGAAGGTTTGTTCTTTATCTTCTAGGCAACCAGTCTTAAAGAATCAACATGACATATTGTTTTTATCTATCCCATTGTGCTCGCCTTCTTCCCAAAGTTCTCGCTTTTAAATTAACCCACAATTTCTCTCCAGGCCTTTCAAGGTTCCTACAAGGCATAGGGAGAGGGGAGCTTATAAGCTGCAGGCTGTAGCTGTCTGAGAATTATATGCCAACAAAAATTTATTGTTCTCTTTTATTTGTAAATGATCACTCAAGGTCTAGTCTAATGGCAGTGTAAATACAAACCTATTACTGGCCTAAACTGAGATCAGAATATTTTCCTTTATTTCTTCTTGGTATGGATGTTCTACAGTCATTTAGGGGTTTTGGCTAGATTTAAGTATGCAACAGACAAAGAAAATTTTCAGTATTTCAAAAGCCTAGTAGGAGAAATTCTTTATTTGCAAAAGATAAAACTGCGATATCCAATCCATGCAATGAGAAGATTTTGTAGGTCTAACACTGATCTAACTGTTGGTGCAAAAGAGATGTCTGCAGATGCCACAGAAGTGGTTAAGTGCACCCCAAGTTAAAAGACGGACAAAGCGAATCAGTTATCTCTTCATGGGAAAGCACTGGTACAGAAACCTTATTAACATTAGAAACAGTTATACAGTTCTCTCAATATGTTGATAAAAATTCATCATTTGAGCCCTGCAAGTGCTCACTCTAAGTGAAAGATTACTACTGAGGTGAAAAAAGACTCATCAAGAGGAGTGGGATTCCATAGGACAGAGTGCCTCCAGATAAGTGCCTAGGTCTCTATTAGGTTATTTCTTTCATTTCTGGATTACATTTATAGGACAGCATTCTATAAATGTGTAACATCATCTTACACATTCCCTTCTCTTCTACATAAAATTTGGGCACATTTTCCTGTGTTTTTCTTGATGCACAAGCATATTCACATTAATTTTGGTGAAGGAGATATTAATGCTGCAGTGAGCAAGCAGTTCCTCTCCCCAATCACAAAATAACAGCAGCAAATAAATTATATTTTCCATGTGCCTAATGTATGTAGTCCATAAAAAAGCCCCTCCAGGCTCTCTTGGAGGTGCTAGAGAATACTAAATAAGCCTGAAAGCTACCAATATTTAAATTAGCAGAATCCAGAGGTGTGTTTTTATTGTTTTGTTTATTAATATGAGATAGGATAATCAGGGAGAAAAATGTCATTGCAAAATTAGAACAAAAATAGCACATTTAAGATCTTTCTTTTTTTTCCTCAGTGTTTTCTCCATTGAGTTTAATTAAACTCTCCATAGCCTGATGAGAAAATTTCCAATTAAGTTCTTGTAATAAAAAAGTAAACATATAAAATAACTGCTTTCATGGGTTAGCACATTTGAAAAGTAAATTCTAGTATATTCTACTAAATTGTAGAGCTGTGAAAGAACTGTGCATTTTTTTTCAATGTTGTGTGTTTAAAACTGGTATATTCACATAATTAAATCACTATCCTAGTGGAAATGTAAATAGAAGGTAATAAGATTATGCTTTTAATGTGTATAATTCTCATTCTCACAGTATCACTATGCAACAGGTTGGTGACACCAGCAGTATTTTCCGGATGCAGTAGTTTTAATGAGTTTAATGAGTTTATGGGTCACAGTTAGCACTCACTTGATATTTTGCACAAGGAGTGTCAGATGGGAAGGATAGGAAGTGAAAGGCTTGAAGGAATGGGGAAAAAAGGAAAAAAAAGTAACCTGTTCCTTCCAACCAGGTCAGGGAGCTATAGATTCAATAGCACCCACCCAGATACTAGAAACCATGAGAGACTCAATAGGATTGCTGCTTAGCCTAGGAATGCTGTGGCCATCCATTGCAGCTATTAGAAGTCTGTGACCATGGTATTCTGCTTCTGGGAGAAAAAAAA
>WEIU01017476.1:118929-131245 GCA_013389925.1 Aegithalos caudatus | reverse complement strand
AGCTCACCTAATAAGCAAATGCTAACAATGGTTNTGGTTGAACTAAGGGCTGTAGTCATGGCATTTGAGAAATTTTCCCAGCAACCTTTCAATTTGGTCACGGATTCTGCCTATGTAGCCGACATTGCACAACGGTTGGGATATTCGGTTTTGGAAGAGGTCAGTAATCCTGCCTTGTTTAATTTGCTGAAGACTCTGGTGTGCCATTCAGGCCAGGGTTCATCCACATTATGTTCTGCACGTACAAAGCCACACAAACTTGCCAGGATTTGTAGCAGAAGGTAATGCAAGGGCTGACAAGTTGGCTAACCCAGCGTGGGTAGCACCTCAGCCTGACACACTCGCGCAGGCCAAGGCATCGCACGGGTTCTTCCATCAGAACGCACATACTCTGCAAAAGCAGTTCCAGTTGACACCAACTGAGGCTCGCAACATCGTCGAGTCATGTGACGACTGTCACGCACTGGCTGCGCCCTTGCCGGCAGGGGTCAACCCCAGAGGCCTTAAGTCTTTGGAACTTTGGCAGATTGATATCACCCAGGTCGCCGAGTTTGGCCGGTTCAAGTATGTGCATGTCACGGTGGACACGTTCTCCTCAGCAATGTGGGTGACTGCTCACACGGGAGAAAAGGCCCGCGATGTCATTGCCCACTGGAGGCAGGCCTTTGCCATTCTAGGCATACCTTCTGCCGTAAAAACTGACAATGGTCCTGCTTACGCATCTGAGAAGGTGCAGCAGTTCCTACAAGCATGGGGTGTGTCACACAGGTTTGGCAACCCTCATTTTCTGACTGGCCAAGCCATTGTAGAATGTGCTCATGGTACCCCAAAGCGCGTTCTCCAAAAACAAAATCGGGGAATGCAGGGTGAAACCCCGCACAGTCAGTTGGAGAAGGCTTTGTATGTCATCAGTCACCTCATGGTGCTGCAGAACTCCAATAACCCTGTCATTCTAAACCACCATCTCTCATTGCAGGCCTTGGACGACATGTATCAGCCTTGGGTGAAAGTTCGGGTCCAGAACCTGGTTACTAAACAGTGGGAAGGTCCCTATGACCTTATCACTATAGGGTGGGGGTATGCATGTGTCTCCACAGATACTGGGGTACGCTGGGTACGTTCGAAGTGTGTCCATCCTGACCTGGGACTGCAGAGACAGAATCTGGCCGACAGGAGAGGTAGAGACCACGACCAAGCTGAAGATCAAGCGGATGAATCATCAGGTGAAGAATCAGATGCAGACAATGCGAGTGTTCACTCTGATGATTCCTCTGCAACTGGACACTGAATTTTGTACATATTTTACCTTGTAACATTGTTAATTTTTCTTTTTCTATTTTTCTTTTTTTAATGGAAAAAGGGTGAGAGGTTTCCTTGTTCTTTTTCTTTCTTTCTAGCCTTCTGATTGTTTACATACTTAGGAGTCAGTTTCTCACACATTTTCTATAAACAATACTATTGTTTACATTCCTCCAATTAGGAGGGACAATTGATAGACACCTTCTCAGACCAGTGGAATTGAAGAGGTTGAACCTCTTTCTTCCAATGTGGTCCATTTCTGTGAAATGTATATAAGGTGAAATCAAAAAAGTAAACTCCTCTTTTTCTCCTCTCGCTCTGACTCCGTCATCTCTGTTGCGTCTCTCCATGGTGACACTGCGTCACACTCATCATCCTGGATTTGAGAATTTCCTAAGACGAAGTAGATTTTATTTTCAAAACTCTTTTGCTAGTGACAAACAACTGTAAGCTTTTATTTTCATTGCTCATAAATCATCCAGTATCTTTAGCAAAACCATCCCTTTAATCAGTAACTTCACATGCTAATGGGTTGAGCTAGAAAAGTTATTGTAAATTTGAATTTCTTGCCATTCAGCTTCATTAAACATTTCCAGCCTTGTATAAATCATTGTCTCTACCTACATTTAATATTGCTATTTATTTATTTATGTCAGGGAAAGAGCTAGAAAAAGAATAGGAGATGCTCCTTGTCAAAGTACAATGTAAAGCCCAGCATGCTTTGTGGTCTACATGGGCCTGGAAACAGAGATTTAGCATCTTGAACAAGACCTAAGGAGAAGGTATGGCATATAATTATTCAAGGAAACCAATTATGCTATTAGGAATATGTCAGAGATTGATGGTAGTTTTATGTTTTCAACTCATATAATTTAAAAATTATATATATATAAAATACCAGTTCAGGAAATCGTAGCCCTAATTTTGTTGATAAGGTTTTCTAAACCAGGCCAGGTAGATAATTTTATGTTTGCCAATTTAGTGTTGAACTGGGTATTCAACAGCAAAGTTTGATAGCAGCTACAGGAGAATGCACGAAAGGGTGAATACACTTGTGGGGAGTGTACAACTGTAAAGGGGTGGACCAATAAGGAACATTTCCAAGCTCAGAGTAGCCTAGATCTTCCTTGCAGATGATATTTTTAACTGGAGTTTGCAATAGAGCAATGGATTTCCTGATCCCTGGAGCTCCTGGCCTTCTCTCTGGCCTCTGTATTACAAGTTATGACTGCTTGCAGTGGATTGAAGTCAAAAGTTTTTGTCCACATCACTGACTGTCAAAACACACTGTCCGGGTGTGTAGATACTCAGTTTTGGAAAAGCAGGAGGGAACATTTTGTTCATCTTTCCTCATGTTTCTCCCCAGACACACCAATACACAGACACAGAGAAAAAAACCAAAGCCCTAATCATGCCATACCTCCTTAGTATCTTACATGTAATTATAGAAAGCAATCTAGAAATATTAAGGCTTCACAGTGGCAAAAGCATTAAATTCATCAGGGAATCAGAAAGTTGAAATAACTATCAGCTGGTTGGTTGTGAGGTTAGGAAAGGTTTAGGAGTTCAGTTTTCCAGTTCTTTCATCTAAGCTCTAGGCCACAAATAAGAAGTTAGCCTGGAATTCACAATCAACCTTGCAATAATAACAAGATTTTGTTTATACCTAGAGAAGCAGTGGACAGTACCAGTTTCACTTTAAAAGATGCTTATTGTTGCAAACCTGTAAAGAGTGTTTGCTTTTTAATATCTCAGTGTTGTTATAAGAGAATGAAGTTGCTCTTGGACCTTGACATATAGAATGAATTAAATGACACGTGAATAAATATATATTAATTCTTTTTTATTAAAGTATCAAAACAAACTTGAGAATAGAAAACAAACTGCTTTTTAATGCATTTTAAGGGTTCTCCTGAATAAGGTATACTTCGAGAAAACTCATGCTACATACCATTCCTGTGTAGCTGTTTAAACACTCGTATCCTGGGCACAGTCAAATGACCCTGAGTACCATCATTTCCAGAGTAGCATGCAGGAGCATGCACACACACACACATACACACACAGAGACAAAAGCAGTACAGAGCAGCTATGACTGCACATGTAAGGAAATAAAAATAGATTATCTTCTGACAATAGTAGTGGTACCGTATTAACATTTGGCATGCTGAGTAAAAAAGATCAAAACATGATGCCTGCATCACTGGCGATATGGTTAAAAGCAACCATACAAATTCTCTAAGAGAGACACATGAATTCTATCATTATAGTCTCTGTAGTAACATTTTATAACCAACTATGAGACAAACAGCCTTGTCTGCTGGTATTTGAGAGGCAAAAAGCAAAGTCAAGGTGTACAATACCAGGGTGATTCCTTGGTTTTGTATTTCCACATTACAGAAGTCAAATAATGAACATTGTTTGCCACGTTTATTGTACACACTCCATGTATATCTGTTGTCTGGTAAACAGCTGGCCCAATTACATGTAGAACTTGCCCTTTAAGCCAGAGAAGTTGCCACAGAGGCTCTGTGAAAAAAATGAACATGAAAAAGCTCTCACTGAATTCAATGGAACTTCCTTCCAATATACAGAAAGATCATGGATTCTTAAGACAAAATTGGACCTAGAATATCATCTTTGTAATACATTAACTTTTCAGATACATGAAGTACATACCTTTAACATGTGACATAGGACATTAAAATATATCTAGATCTCAGGAAATTGTACTAAGTAGTTCTGTTGCAGAATATAATAATTATACGAGGACCAGGTACAATATGTGATGGACTCATGTGAGACTTGCAGGGTAAGAAGCTCATGGCTGAGGTATCTTCAAGTTTAGTATTTAGAACTTTAGAACAAACACACAATTTCAACACTGTGGAAGTGGTGTAAAATATTATGCACTGTAAGCTCCACTTATATCCTGCTTTGTTTAAATTGTGACATTGAACAATCAGGCACCACTGATTGAGGTGCAGAATTTTGGAAGGTACAATATCTGCACCCAATCATTTAAGACACTTAGTGTCTCATCTTCCAAAAAGATGAAGGAAAAATGATTTTAATAGTGGTGTCTCAAACACAAATGGTGAAGTTTAGAAGAATATTAAACACCAAGAGATAAAAGTAAAAAGACAGCGCAACACTTGTGTTTTCAGTTTTATCTTGCTCGCAGTATTTATTAGCTCTACTCATTATGATATTAGTGATAAATAAGGATAATATTTTCTTTTACAAAAAAATTTTAAGGGTATATTTTATAGAAATAAACAAACTGAGAATTTCACAGAAACATCAGAATTTCAACACTCATAGCTCCAACTGTTTTGTCCAGCAGCTCTTCTACCAGTTCAAAATCATCCAAGGTTAGTATTTAATAAAAAATTAAACAATTATTCACTACATCAAAACTCTTGACTCCTTTAGCTTCTAAGTAACACTTTTGATCGACTGTAGTTGCCATTCAAATGTAAAACAAAAGTAGCTACAATCATAATTTTTCCCTCTGAGTCACTTGGCAAAAAGGAGTAATCCTAACCAGGATGGAAAAAGCTTTGCCAAACTCTTATGCTTGTAAGAGCTATCTGCATGAGCAGACCCACTGAAATCCGTGGAACCTTTTCTGTGACTGAGGGGTAATAGCACAAATTAAGGCTTGCAGGATTAGATCCTAGATGAATTTTAAAATATATTTATTTTTTTCAATGTTCAAGATTCTGGGATTCACTCCTGCAGTTCTTTACTTGAGCAAAACCTCTATCAATACCCCTGCACAGTTAGTTTCCTCATTCCAATTCAGTGGGTTCAATTCACCAAGTCAGTGATAGTACAAGCTGCTCTTCAGCAATTCAAGGAAAAATTGTAGTCCCCAAGGGGTAGTATCTTGGGTGATTGCTCATAAAATACAAGCTAGGCTACACAGATATTCTGGAAGAAACATTTCTTTGTCACACTTACAGGCCCTTCAAATTCAGTCACTGAGATGAATCACAGAAAAAACCCACATGAGCATTGTGAAAAAAATGACAAAGCTTAGTTGGAAGTACAGGGGGGTTTTGTGTGTGTGTGTGTTAGGTTAGAATGCTACATTACACATCAGTACATTATGCCAGAAACCATCCTCCTGGAAATTCAAAAATAGTCTTCTTTCCCTACCAGCAACAAGGAAGAGTAGTGTCCATCCAGCACAGCTGTCTGTACCACATGCATCACTGGAAGTCGTAGTGTTCTAGCACAAACCTCGTGAGTGCAGATACTGTATACTAGCAGAGAGCTAAAACTTCAGAAGCTGTTGTCTGTCACTCCTAGGAACAGCAAGTATGACAGGTGCAAACCCTACATTGGAGGCAGAAGGCTCTTCAATTTGATTGAGACCAGATCTTCCAAGGGCAAGAATCGGTGTCAAGCCAAAATTATTCTTTCCACTTATGAAAGCAATCTGCTCTTCCTAAAGGCTCTTGACTAATATAATCCTACACATTATGTCCGACTCCCCCATGGATTCTGGTAGCTGTTAAAAACATTATAAATATCTCCATGTTTGCCGTATCACTTAACCTTGTAATGTGCCTTCTTTGATCTGTTGAATAAAAAGATTTCTTTCATCTTCAGGTGTCCTTCCATTCTGTGCACGGACTATACACGTGGGCCTGTGCAGATTTAGCATGTATATCAAATGCTGCTTCTCATTCTTCAGCTCCTCGATCTGGGCTTTCAATTCCGCATTGATCGTTTCCAGCTTCTCTGATTCCTAGCACAAAGGACAGACACAACTTTTACACTGAGAAGTTCAAATAGAAAGTTGCTCTTTTTCTCCTATAGTTGTCGTCTTTTTATTGATAGGAAAGTGTATGGCTGGGAGAGAAAGGAATCACATGTACTTAGTGTGCTGTAATGATGGAACTGTACATTCCCCAATCAGTAATGTCCTGACTGAGAGTTATCTCCTTTGGCCTCTAGAGAACGTAATGGAAGTTGAAAAGTGAAATTCAAACTTGTATTCACTTATGGTGACAGATAGCCACTATCTTCTGAAAAATTATTCTCAGCTTTTTGGGTCAAAAATTGACTCAAAAACTATCTATGCTGCTTCTTAACTCCCTGGAACATCAGGTCACATTTATAAACCCATGTTAAGCTAGCAAAGTACAAACATAGCTTTTTTCCCCTGGCCCTAGATATAGGAATATACAGGCCTGCATACCTAGATACAGGTCTGAAAAACAGTTTTATATCACAGCACAGGAGGTGAAGATCTGACTGGGCTTCAAGGACAGAGAATTCAAGCTTCCACACCACTCTCTTCATAAAGAAGTCACAAATTACTCACAGGTGCTTGCAGGCTCTCCACAGTGAATATTTTATGAAACACGATTTTACTTCTTTCTGTGTTCAGTGCACACATTCAAATTAACATTAACTGACAAGATTGGTCACTGAAACAGTAATCTCTTTTCACTCCTACCACGTTTTCACTTATGCCAGTTTCAACCAGGTTTGGATTTAATATATGGCATGTTTATTTTTCACAACTAATTTTTTAAGCGTTTATAGAGTTTTGGGTGACATTGTTATGATTTCCTACTATGACTGTACCCTATGCTATCTGTTTGGATCCTGGCAGGATGACAGATTAAGAGCAATTCTAGCTTGTCACTTACTTTTTGCAAACATTCTGTTTTTTCCTTCTTTTTGTTTCGGCACTTTGCTGCAGCAATTTTATTCCTTTCCCTTCTTCTCTTTTTTCTTTCATCCTCTTCAGGAGAAAACTGTCCCACAAAAATAGATACACACAATCCATAAGATGTTGTAAACATGAGACTTGTATTTTGATAACTTCTAGATTTTTAAGATCAGCATGGATAGTGCTGTCAGTGCTCACACCATAAAAGTTACATAAAAATGTGATTCTGACCTTGTTTGCCATAGAGTAGCAGGGTAGGAACTTCATTAGAATTCTCAATAAAAACCTGACTGGAGCAGGGTTGTATGTAATCTATATAATGGCTCATTTAAAATCAATGGTACTCACAAAACTTACTGAATGTCTCCCCAGGGTCCCACACCTCCATCTCTCCTCCATTTCCTAGGAAGGAAAAGGAGGAGGGGCACAGGGACCAGCGTGGAGGATGTGTCATGACTGAGGCAGCGAGAACTGAGTGAATTAAAGGCATCACCATAAAGGGAATACTAACACACTTCTGTTTCCTGTGGAGGCTCAGAACAAGGTGTTACTCTTTCCTTAACTGAAGTTATTTCTCCACTTTCAAAGAGTAGTGTTTTTCATGGATAGTATAATCTTTAAGCAGAAACATAGTGTGGACATACCAGGTCCATATCTTAACCCCCACAGGTCCTGCTGGACTGTCCTCAGGGAAACAGAAGTTCAGCAGTGACTTATTCCAAGTTCAGCCATCACTGGGCAGGGAAACTAGATTAGCACTTGCTCTAATCACTGTAAAATATTGTCTGTAGTCCATAATTGAAAATAAAATATCCAACTATGAGAAATACTAGAGAGTTCACCCAAAGTACTCAACAGAGAGCCAAGTAGCTAAATTAAAAGAAAACTAGTATGGTACAGAGGGTTTTCTACAGTTAATACAATTACTGGTCCTGTGGCAAAACTTTGTTAGAGAATTAATCATTCACACCAAAATTCTGTTTAAAGAGCCCTACCTCTCTTTTCATCATTGATGTTTCAACTGGCCTTTCAGAAACAGTCACTGTGTCCAAAGTGGAAGACATCTTGTGGAACTGACGCTTGTTCTGAATGGCAAACCTGAGTTCCTCCTTCACCAGGGGGGTTAAATTTTTGAAATCATCAAACCCCAGTGACGCTGCAGGGGACAGAGTGGGAACAATTGCAGAGGTGCTGACTTCTAATGCAGATAGCTGGCCTGAGTGTTGAACCATCATTTTGCTGAAAGATAAAAAGAGATAATATTGACAGTCTTTCAACAACTTTAGAAAGTTATATCTTTCAAATAATATCTCTCAGAGGTATATTTCATACTGTGAATAATACTGTAGTTCTTACACTGCTTCAGTCCCCATTTCTAGTCTACCCCAATCTCTCAACAGAGATAAGCCGTTAAGAAGTTGGATGCTCAAAAAACCTTTAACTTTATGTTGTTAAAGTTAGTATTTTAAAGTATGCATATGCGTCAACACATGACACAATTTCTAGGTCTTTCTGAAACTTAATATTTAAAAAGTTGTGTGCAAGTATGTATACTGTTAAGTTTTAAACTGGTAGTGTGTGGCAAATGAGAATTGAGTGACTAGGAAGAGAAAGAAAATAAGAACAAAAATCAGAAAGCAAATTAGTAGTATTATTATTTGAAGCATAGAAGGAGAGTAAGAGTATCTTCAGAGGTGTATCACCAAAAATTCCAGCTTCAAATGGACAGAGCATATCTTGATCTCAGCTACAACTTAGTTCAATGAGTTCGGCTAGAAGCTGAAACTTGCTAACCACAACAGGATCTGTCACAAAATTATCACACTCAATTTTACACACAGTTGTAGATTTGACTATAAACTTTCAAAAAATAGTTAATGATAAGAGCTGGAACAAAGGCAAAAGTTTCTACATGCTCTGTGGCTCCACAGCACAGGCTGAGTTGGAGGGATTGACTCATAAAAATGTGAAGCCATTTGTTTCATTCCTTTGCTCTTTTAAAATTCAAAACTGTCCTTATGTACCCTCTACAAGAGGCTTGAAATTCTTAAATATTTATGGTTGGATCTTCTGCTGACATAAAACAGTGTGACTAAAGATTCTTTAGGGGAATTATGCAAATGTAAACCCATGGAGAAACCTCATTTCTAGTAGATTTCTGAGCAAAACAAACCTATCCAACAGTGCTCTCTACTTTTCTCTTTTTAGTAATTCTTATTACTTTTTAAAGCAAATTTTGAAGGGAGAGAGACCCATGTGCTTTGTGAAAACTGGTAGCCCCACTGAGGGCAAAAGAGGCAAAACTCAGCAGTCAGTCATCCAAACACATGGGCTAGCTGATGCACACATCCCTGCAAGTCACAGCCCATCTCTCGCCCAGCAGAGCTAAGACGTCTGGAAGAAAACTGAGCACCTTTTGTGTGTGGTCCAAGGGACAAAAGGTGTAAATCCACAGGAAAACAGATTGTAATACTTCCCTTGTTCATAAAGTGACTTGTGTTAAATTGGATTTTACTATGTTGGTTTTCCAGCTATCTTTGGTTTGTAGACTTTTGTTGTTGCTTTGGTTTTGGTTTTTTTTGGTTTGTTTTTTTTTTTTTTTAGTAGCTGTATGGATAATTACAGTATGTGTTAGAACCACAATAATTACAGAAAAGTCAATTGTAATTAACTTAGTGCAGGTAAGTAAACAGTTGCCTCAGGGCAGCAGTGTGAGTAAGCTAAATTTCCACATGGTCAACCCAGATCTGCATAATTCCCTGTACGTTACTTCTGGAACCCAACAAGAAATATCTGGGGTCATGTGTCTTGACAAGAAGGTGGAATTTGCCCAGAGATATCTAAAAATACACTGTAAATCCACACTGGTGCAAATGAGAATAGAACCTGGTTGATCGCTGAGTGAGGTAAACATAAAAATCAGAGGGGAATGAATTGCCTGTTGCTGGAAAATATCAGGTCCAGCTGCAGTCTTCCTCATTTCTCTCTCACCCAGTCACCACAGAAGAGCTGAACGTTTCCCACAGTCTCAGGGTGAAATCCTGACCCCAGTGAAATCAAAAGGACTTTTTCTGTTGACCTCAATGGGGCCAGGATTTCACCCATTGTTATTCAAGATGGTGAAATGATTTGAAACTATTTGTTATTTAGAAAGACCTTGGGAAATTTATGTAATTCTCTTCAGAAAGCCCCTGCTCATGAGTCACATTTAAAGTACTGATGCAGTTTAATCCCATAATCTCAGAAAGCTAGCAACTAGAAAGCTAGATAACTCTTTTCCAGAAAGTCAGAAATGGCCCTATTAATTTCCAGCTGAAGTCCTCCCAGTATTATTTACCACTTACCAATATTCAACCATTCAACTAATTTTAACAGGCTAATTCTAGATGACACTGAACCCCTCACTGCCAGCAGAAATTTCAGTTATATTCACTTACTCAGTCTCCTTGAATGCTGGTGATGGCTTCATTCAACAAAGTTAATTCTGTATAATTCAGTCCAACCAGGAGTCTTAAAGCAACAGTAAAACTGTTTTTCCAGCCTCCAAAATAGTCAGTTGGGCTAATAATTTTATTCTGGTTTATTCAGCTATTTTTCAGTTTAGGTGAACTTTTAATTAAGGTCAGCAGCAGCACCAGAGGAAACCAACAATGTGCCTGAGAAATTGTGTTAATTGTGGATTTCTAGTAGTTAGTGTTAAGTGTGCCACAAACACCAACAAAACCCTATTATAAGGGCTTCAGGTCCTCTCACCCACCTGCCACTAGTGTGAAAAAGAGGAGTGGTTGGGTGCCCAGAGCAGGAGAAAGTGTACTTGACCATCGGAACTTGCTGCTCTCCTCACCAAACAGCTCACTGCCCTCCCAACCATCCTGAAATGCACCTCTAATTGCTCCAACAATTTTGGGAAGGGAAGTCCTACCAGGGGGCTGAGGCTTCTGTAAGGATTTCTGCTGTGAACTGAGTCCCATTTTGCAGAGCTGTTTGCTTTCCTGGGGCTCTTTCCCGGGTCTTCTGAACGGTGCCTGGTGGGACAGTTTGCAGTCTGCCCCTGGGAGTGTTAGCAGCCACCACCATACAAATGACAGAAATAATCAGCCTTTTGTCAAAGCTCCTCAGTTAGCTCAATATGCTCCCTTTTCATAACAGAAAGGTAGATGCTTTGCAGTTTCTGAGGAACAAATCTGGTTTTAGAAATGTTTTCCAAATAGGAAAATTAGATTTTACTATTTAAAAAAAATGCAACAAGTTGCCCTTCCTTGTCCCAGTTATTGTACAAATTGTCCCTCTGTCTATAAGCCATGAAGGGCACTATGTCATTTCTTCTGGGTTTGTGAAGGCTGGGGAAACAGTAGGAATAAGAGTATCAACCCCTTAGAGCGTGATTCCATGGTGGCTTTTCTGATACAATCTCTGTCTACTTTATTACACCACACACACGTTCTGGACTTACTGCCGCTGGCTGGAGGTGCTACACTTCTCAGCCCTGCAGTTATCCCCACAGCTTGTTCCCGGGCTGAGTTAATGCTTCATCACTTTAGCCTTACTTTTGGAATTCTTAACAGTTTCACTGTTCATTGTACCTTCCCGGTTCAGGTACATTCAAACAACTCTATTCATTCTTCCCCTGCTTTTGGTTTGTTGTTTTGCAGATGATTCTTTTCATCTACAATGAGCTTTTACATCTAGTCTGCCAAGATTTTAAAATGGAACGTGCTTCCTAGCTGTGCACTTCCATTATTCAAGGATATTCTTCTTTAATTTTAATATTGAAAGTGACTACTTTCAGTTTTTTCTTGCTTAACAGCAGATGGCTGACTGGGCTTCTTGGTTTTATTTCTTCATACAAATTCCTTTTCCTCTAGTGCTGATGCAATAAACCCTGATAACCACTGAGGTTAATCTTAAACAGCATTAAGAGCAATTGCAGTTCACAACCTCTACGCACGCTAGCTGACCTTAAACTCTCTGATATCCCACATCACTCCCGAACCACTTTCTGCTGCCTTCCAGCTTCTCAAGTGCTGTTACTAAGAGGAAAGTTGATTTCCAACAGGAAACTAGTTCTCTGAAAGAAGTTGGCTGTTGTGTCACGCCTGATTTGCTTAGGCAACAATTTAGCAACTGATCTACCTCACGTCAAGATGCCGAGACAGAAAGTGAATATCCCTGGCTGTGACGAGAAGTTCCCCCTCTGTTTGTGGGACATTCACCGGTAACTCCACGCTCAGTGGAGGGGTTTGTCATCATCTGGGCTGTCCCGGCACAGCTCCCCGGTACCCGTCCCCGCGGTGCCGCCGCCGGCTGCCCCTGGCTCCGGGCGCG
>WEIU01017476.1:101694-113624 GCA_013389925.1 Aegithalos caudatus | reverse complement strand
TTTTTTTTTTTTTTTATCAGATGGACTCTGTGCACCAGCCTAGAAGCTGGCCAAGCACAATAACCTGCAATTAAAATTTGTTATCTCTTTGGATACATCCAGGTAATAAACAAGAAAACTATATCGCACTAGGTCCCACATGGAGGAATCACATCTTAAACCAGACTGAACATAGCAAACCCACTGGTTTCACTGAACAAGCAAAATGATAGGGGCAATAATTGCCTGAGGGCAATTACACTGCCCTCAGGCAAGTGTAAATAAATCATATATTCTCAAAGTGCCTTTATAGTCCCATCTATTTCATGGCAAGAAAACTACATGTTCACAGATCCTACCCTTCATCTCACTCTCTCCATCCTTTCCACCTTGTAAAAGCATCCCAGATTTTGTTTGAGATCAGTTACAGGCTCATTCTGAACTTCATCAATGTCTTTACACTTAAAAATGATCACTAATGAAAGGACTAAGAGCTGATCCAACTGTTATTTATGTCAATGGAAAGATTCCCATTGACTTCAATGAGAGATAAATTTAGCCCCCAGGGACTATGCAAAACCAGCATTTAGTCACACTGATTCTCAGCTGTTGGAGGCTGGGTATTGTTTCTTTTGTGTTAGTTGAATTTTTTCCATTAAGTTGCTAGGTAGCTAATTGCTGGATACTTAACCAAAACAATAGGTACTTAACCAAAATAAGCACGAGTTTTGGAACAGATATTTTCTGATAATGGGCCATTAATGCTCACCTGACACATTACATCATCCCATTGTGAGATGCTCCACCCAGCTGGGGGGCGGGATCCAAGCATTCCTACCCGGATAAAAAGGGGAGACATAAGAACAGCAGGACTTCCTTTTTTCCACTGGATTCCCAGAGGGAGACTGGACCCATCTTGTCACCACTGGACTTTCTTCAGGACCATCTCTACTCCACAGGACTGTGTCTGTTACTCCAGAAGGATTCATCTGGACTGCTTATAACACCCTGACCAACAGGGTGTCAGGTTACACCCCTGACTCTGTCAGGGCTTTCTGAGGTTTGTTTGTTTGTTTTATTTGCATGTTTATTTTATTTTCTGTACTACTACATTTATATTTTTAATATTCCCATTAAAGGACTGTTATTCCTATTCCCAAAACTTTGCCTGAGAGCCCCTAATTGCAAAATTATAATAATTTGAGGGAGGAGTTTACACTCTCTATTCAAAGGGAACTTCCAGCTTTTTGCTGGCAGATACCTGTCCTTTGAAAACCAGGTAATCAGCATACAAAACTCTCCTCTTGAAATAAGTTGGAAGAAAGGCTAGGAATTACTTGCTGAAGGTGTATGCATCCCTTGGGTGGACTAATGTAATGGTTTGTGTCCTTGTTGTCTTCCAGGTGAACACCAAGGATGAGAGGAAGCAAGGGAGAGAATATATCTATTTTTGATGTGCTAAGTTACAAGAATTTTGGACACATTATGGAATTAATCATACTGCTACACACAAATTCAAACACATGCCCCCTATAAAAACCAGCTGTTCCTACTGATTGTCCTTGGAAGTGTGCACATATATAAGGAATACTCTGGAATTGAATGATACTTTAAACTGCTCTTCTCATCTGCCTGGTAAATATGCAAATTAGAATTTGTCATAATTACAAATATACATTTCTAATTATTAAACATTGATTCCTACATAAATACCATTTCAAATAAAAACACTGTATGGCACAGATTGCAACCTACAGAAGATTAAAACGAGGCTGCCACTGCAGCTTTCACTGTGCTTATCATTTGTCCTCTCACCTACTTCACATGTGCCTTCCCATGAATGGAGCACATGAGTGATCATAACTTTCATTCAGCCTCTTATTTTCCTTGGTTTATTTTTTTGGCTTTGACTCTACAGTAACTTGCCCAGATAATGAGAACAATGTGTAAATAAAATGAAACCAATAGAGCTGCACACAGCTTAAAAACAAGACTGCCTTGACTGCAATCACAAAAGCACCCCCTGAACCCAAACCCTGATTGCTCTGTGAGCACAGGAGATTGCTGCTATGGCAACCTCAGCAAGAGGGGAAGATGCAGGGTGCCACTACACCCACCTGGGCTTCCCAAGTGACGTCAGTCCAGCTGGGAATGCTATCCACAGTGGGGTAAGATCCATCTTCTCTGCAGAGACTCTTAGAAGCAGAATATTTACAGAGAAAGAAAAGCAGAGTGCAGGATGCCCCTTGACCAGGGCATATCCTCACCACAGGGCTGAAAAGCCAGGCACCATCTGGTTTACTGTCTAATTGACTCGGAAGTTCAGGTTAGGACAGCTTGAGTGAGAGACATGCAGAATAAGACTCCCCAAACAGCACAGATGATCAATGTGTGGTTAGATCATTTCTCCTCAGAAAGAACCCCACTCAGTCAGATGTGAGAACCTAACTCAGGTCTTTCTCTCCAGACCCAGTGTACTTGCTGATGGGGTTTTGTTAAAAGGCCAAGCCCAAGTTTAAAAGGGAAGTTTGGGGCCATGAACGTCCTGATTCATAGCAATGTTTGACTGCACGTTGCAGGTTAGATGGTTACATGGAAGACATGGGAATGTATTTTCACCATGCACTGTGTCCTTCTCTGGAGCTGGGCTTTAGTCCTACACTGTTAATAACATGAGGATAGCTGGGAAATGAGAGGGTTACATATTCACCATCTGTGAAGATAACCTGATGATCTTCCTTTTGATCTGTTTCCCAGTCTGCTGAAATTGGCAATATTTTATGCTTTAGGGTAAAGTAGCTGAGATTCCCAAATGGAAATAATGGATAATGCTGCTGTATTTTATTTTCATGTCTAATTTTAATTAGACATTTAATGGGCCTTTTTTTTGCTTTCTTGATGCATTGTTATCTATTCTTACCACTGAACGTGTGCATGTTCAGTATTTAGCAGCCCTAGTAAAGATTCTGTTTTTATTATATATACAAGAGTTTTATTATGTAGACAAGAGTTTTATACTGAGCTCTAAAAATGACGACAATATTTCAACTGCTAAACAGAAGTCCAGATTCAGCACAGCAATTAAATACAAGGCTAAATATTCTCTGTCCAAACTCTTGCCTAACTTAAGATTTGCTATTAACAAAGATCTCATGTAGCCACTATAAATATTATTTCTTATTTCTGTGGAATTGTATTTATTCTAACACATTTGGGATTAGAGCACCTGGCAAGGTCTAATATTGTGGTCTTTTGTTAGAGAGACATTTTCTTAAATGTATGGGCTGATCAACTTGCAGATCTTTGAAGAAGAATAAATACTGTTATTTTTGTAAAAAACCCAAATGTTAAGAATTTTAGTAGATCCTGATTTTTTTCCCACAAAGGGAAAGTATAGTTCAATACTATTTAAATTTATTGGGGTTTTTGTTTGTTTGTGGGTTTTTGTTGTTATTTTGTGGGGTTTTTGTTTGTTTTGTTTCCTGATAAATTCAAAGCTGATCAAAGGAAAACATGCTCTAGCATCCCATTTTGAAGAGATGTTCTGGAGGGGAAGGTAGTTTTGTTGTTAGTGAAGAAACATTTCTTGCCCTTGCATAAGCCAAGATTGTATAAAAAAAAATGTCAGATAAATCATCAGCTTCATGGCTGGAGCAGAAAGTACAGATATGACAGAGTACCCAAAATAAGCCATGAATTCCCCACAGATATAAATTGACATAACTAATTTAATTTCATCACCCAAAGATTTGACTTGGGATGGTCTAGCTTGATAGTTTTTGTTGATGATTTGTTTTGTGATTAAAGTGTCTGTATTAAGTGGAGAGAACATGTAACCTAGAAGGCAACACTTAAGTTCACCAGGTCTTTTTTTACATGTGATTTGTGCTTTGTGCAAAAGTGAATGTTTGGGCTCCAAAATTTCCCTAGTGGTCTGTACAATCTCTTGAACTCAGGCTTTAAATCAGCCCTGTGTTATACACTGATGCTAGCAGGGAAAAAAGGGTTCTCACTGCAAGTGTGAGGTGCACACTATTTTATTTGCAGAGCAGGGACATTAAACTTGGACTCAAGTTGCTGGGGATTGGTTTACAATTATTAAAGGTCATTATAATAATAAAATATAATATATGTCATGTTATGTTATAAATAATGTAATGTAATATATAAATTCACTTTTCCATAAATGTTCTGAATATAATGTTTCAAATATTCATGCAGATGTCTAAGCATTTGTAGGTTTTGTAGGTTTCATCACCAACCTGAATATATGTATCTTCAAACAGCAGCCCTTTTCTTATTTTAAAATGCCTGTTGTACATATTTTTACAAATAAATAATATTGTATTATTTATTTTACAGCATAAAAAAGCAGCATTCCTGGCCACAGTCCTGCTCCTCAGGATGTCCCAGAACACTGATGCAGCTTCTCCCCCTTCATGGGTGTTTCTACCATGGGGTATCGGTAGGACATACCTCTAATGGACCTTCTCTCTAAACTCATTCCTGTGTAACAGAGGGACTTTAGCATCCTTGGGCTTTCCAACAAAATCTATTCATTGAGTTTTACTTCTCTGTGCATGTGCCTGCCCTGGAAGGACTCTTACAAAACCCAGGGGGTTGCGACCACTATTCTTCCTTGATCTACCCTAGCCAAGACCCATCTGTGTCTCTCCCAGCATCTGCTCCATACCCCCCAGAGCTCCACAGCAGGCTTGTTGGGTGAAATTCAGCAGACAGGGGAGATGAGATGAAATAAGCTAATTGTCACCAACTTTTATCATCATGGTGACTGTTAGCACCATGATTGCCTACCAGCAGAGTCATAATCTATTTTTCAAATCCCCTCTTTGGTCAATATTAGAATCTTTGCCCTCAACTCCCAATTTAAATTTATTTTGTCCCCAATTCCCTTTTCACTTCCTTATGTGAATTCTCGGACTCCAGTTCAGCTGCAGTTCACCTGCAACTATGAAAAAAAGTTGAGCTTTGAGTCCAAGTTTTCAAAGACCTTTGGCCTAACATCCATATACACTTATGCAATAAGACATTTAAATATCCTGCAAGGTAGGAGAGATAAGCATTTTCTTGTGGCTATTCTTCCTTCTACAATGGCCTGGATTATTTTAGAGTTTACATGTATACCTTATTCTCTCTATGATCTGTGAGGCCACCTTTACATCAATGTAAGCATGAAATCAGTGGCAGGGTTAGAGCAAGCCCTAATTATATTACAGTTTAATAGGGAAACAAATCATGTCAAGTGGGAGGTCAGCAGCATATTTTTGGAGCACATCTCAAAGCTCACCCAGTACATATCCTTTCCTTATACTGGAATATTTATGGTTTGTTTGTTTTACACTGGAAATATTCCTTCTGTGAGCTCCTTGTAAGAGACTCCTCCTCCTCCTTTTCAAACTCTCCTGTGATTGATTAGAATTGGAGTTTAAAATGGACTAGCTGTAGTAACCCAAGGCAAGCAAATCCCAAGCTCCTTTATACTCAGCCCTTTCCCAGGGCTATCAAACACTCTGGTACCCAGACCTCATATATGCCACAATGAGCAACCTTCATGTTCCTGTGCACTCAAAGTTTCATTTCTGCATGGGTGCTCAAATACATCTGCTACCTACTTAGGAGCCTTCCTTGGGACAATGTTCAGTGAGTTCCTGATATTAAATCTTTTTCTAGGTCCTTCCAAAGTAAGTGTTTTCTGATGGTGACTATCCTGTTCAGGGGGAATAAGCAACAACTGCATGGTGCAGTCATGCCTTTCAAAACCAGGTGCTTTTTCAGGTACTTGCTTTAAAGGGTTGAGAACAGGGCTGTTTCTGCTCCTGAAAAATGCTTATGTAAAATCTTGGAGCAGCCCTGGGAGCAAGAATCAGAAAGAAGAGTTTTTTCCTGCTGAGCCAACTGTCCTCTGTTTTCTGAATGGCCCCAGCAAGGAAAATGGAGGGTACTCCTGTCCCCATTTAGAGTCTGATAGCTCAGGTCACCTCCCAGATCTATGGAAGTAAGAGATTAAACCTTGTCAGTCAGCCACTGGAGTAGTACCTGGCTTTTACATATCCCTAGTAGATGCTTAAAGGAAGCAGCTCCACCTCATCCTTCCAGCAGCATTTGCAAGAGAGATGCCTTGCTAGACTAAAAAGAAGAGGCCAAGGCACAGGCAGGGATCTCAGGTTTGTGTCTCTCAAGAGGACAGAGATGCCTCCCCACAACACAAGGGGAAAATGGTCCCCTATCTCCTGCTGGGGAGGCTGAGCTGCTCCCTGCCTTGCTGGCTGATTGGGAGCCACTTCAAGGGGCTGAAGTCTTCCAGATGAGAATCAAGTCATGTAAGACAGGGGATGTAGAGTCAGATATTGCTGTGAGTGGATTTTGGATGGCTGAGGTTTTATGGGAATTCTTTTGTCTCCTGAGCCTCTCCAGTTAGTTTCCACTATAGAGTTAAGAACAGCAATCACTAAGGAGGTATGAAAAACCAATTTGTTTTTTACTGTGATGATCCAAGTACACCATGACCAGGGACAACTCTCTTTATAAAGAGGTGGGGAAATGTTCAGAGAGCAGAAAGTCTCAATACTTTGACAACCATCTATTTTGAACTTGTGTTATCAGGTGAACATTTTAATGAGTGGTTTAGCAAAGCTCAGTACCACAGAGAAACAAAATGCATTTTTCCATACCAAAATAATATATTGTTCAGAGTTTTTCTGAAAACACTAAACTCCTTTGACAGAAGAATGAAATGTACACATTAAAAAAAAATCATGTCTTCTTAGAAACATGCCACCTTATTCTAAAATAACCATATTCATCTCAGCTGGTACTCAAAGTGTTAAAGAATCAATTTCTCTTTCCTACTAGAAAAGACAGTCATTCAGAAAGGTAATCACAATGTCAGATGGTTTACTTTTGTTGAGTAAAAATTCGTTTTATAAGCTACTTTGTCTATCAAATGACAGTAAGTCCCTTGACATAAACACCTCTGCAATTTTATTACATGAATGAGTGGTTACAAGTTTGGGTTTTTTCTTTACTCTAAGCAAGTGAAAGAATTTGGAAATCCTGACCTGAAAGGATTGCATACATGCTGAATTTTAATTGTGAATGTAATTCCAGTGAGTTTGTTACTACTCATATGCTTAAATTTAAGCATGTGCATAGGTGTCAGCAGGACAGGATTTAATATAGCACAAAACCTAATATCTGGTTTTTCAGTGTTAAAATTCATGCCTTGATAAATTCATTTTTCTAAGAGAAGTCATTCTGTGAAATAAATTATAAAAATAAATCTGTATATAACATATTTAAACAGAGACATAAATTAATATATTTAACATTTCTAAGTATAACTATTACAAGATATAATATTTCTGAAAAGTACTGAGTCACATCAGGGACCTGACATGTGACATCATAGAATAAACCCTAGGGGAGAGGGTTACTGAGAGCCAGGTAAGAATGGGATGAAATTGCTGTTGGCATGGGTATATACTTCCAACTGTTTTCTGCTGCTNTATATATATATAATCTGAAAACTCACAAAAATTACTATCAGCAAATTTTCCTACATTTTAGAAAGTAAGCCACATCTTGATATACCTGTTGACTTTTATATGCTTTCTACAACCATAATGAGTTTCTGTACTGAATAATTGTCTGTGAACTTTTGGTTTGGGAGCTCAGCTTGAACAACAACAAAACCCAACTAACCAGAAAGGGCAAGCAGTACTTGCACAATGTTATCAGTTACTTCCAGAAAATGCCCCTTGGTGCCTATTTCTCTGCTTTTTTAGCTAATTACTCTGCTATTTGTAAGTTAATTTGCAAAACTTTGACAAGGAACAAATGTTAAATACTTAGAATTTGCACAGGTTGTATGTTCACTGCAGAATGTGAAATAAATGTTACAAATAAACGGTAGTTCCTCCAAGAAGAAAAAAGGTGGGGCATGGGTACAGCAGCTCTGAACATCATTAAAAGAAGACAATTCTTCTAGAGCCAAATGGGAAAGGAAGAGGTAGGAATGCAGAGTATTCCAGAGGTGTTGCATTCAAGCTGCTTTATTAGGGGACTCTAGGTAGGTATGGAGATGAGCAGAATTGTGTTATAAACATCTGTTGTATTACTCTAAGGAATAACACCTGAAGTACAGGAACCTGCTCTGGTAATACTGGAATACATTTTAGCTGAGGGCTGAACTTTGGTAGTTAGGGCTGTTGGTAATTAAAAGTGGTGAAAATAGATGTAAATTCAGTGGCACTGCATGCTATGGAGGTGGATGTTTGTAGTTATAAAACTACAGTCCTGGATGATCTTACAGCAAATCAAATTAAATTTAAGACTGCTAAATTTTGCTGTGGGAATTTATTTCTGTTGATAGGGCTTGGCTTGTTTTGTTTATGTTTTGTTTGGGTTCTGCTGGCTGATTTTATCAACATTGCTAAATACATTCATGCTGGTCATTGTAGTAGCAGCTGAAATGCAAAGCCATCTCCACGAAGCCATCCCCTAGTAAGAGGTGGCCAAACTGAAGGAAACAGATTTAGAGTTTGCCCATTTGCAGCATGAAAACCATAGCAGAGAAAACTGAAAGCCTCCAAGTCTTGACTCTCCTGGCGAATGGGGAAAGTTGTAAGTACAAGGTACTGTGGCAAACCTTTCCTCCTCCAGCCTTCCTCAGTCATGAAAAACTTTTTTCCCCATTTCTGGTCCTCATCTGACCTCAAGCATCTGACCTCAGCAGATTTTCTTGTGAAATAAAGAACTCAGTGTGACGCGCAATTTTCTTCTGAATTCTTCAGATACATCTCCTGGAATATATTCTTTCTGCTAACAGCTCTGCTATCAGCAATGTTTTCTGCATTTTACTTTCTCCCCTACTTGTACTACTGTGGTATTTTATAAGGAAGTTGTTAACAGGTTATTTTTCACTCTAAAACTCTAGCAAATTGTAGTGGGTTTGAGTTGATATTTCAAAAGCAGCTTTCTACTTTCAAAGCTAATCCTCGTGGGACCTATGAAACGCAGTGATGTTCTGGGTGCTCAGCACATTACTAAATTAGGCCTCATTTGAAGGATATCCAGCCAAAGTTGACAAATTTATATATACAAAGTGACCCAGTTTCAGTCAAGCATCAACCTGTATGCAAACAAAGTCAGAAAAAAATAAACACATTCTCAAATTACTTTTAAAAGTCCAGAGAAGTCAGTAATCTCTAAAAATTTCAGTAAACACTTGAAACAATTCTTGACCACTAAGATTTTGTTTTACTTTTAGTTTTTTCATATAGCGAATACATTCTGTAGTTGCTGTTTCTGCTATTTATCCAGAACATATTCATTGTCATTCTTCTATGTACTTTTTACCACCAGCTTGCACAGATACTTTAATTACAGAGAAAAGATATCTTGTGGTAACAGGATTCAATTTTACCTTATCCTTACTGGTTTTCTTCTTTTGTGCTATTCCTATACACATGGTTCAAAGCACTTGTGAAATTATCTCATTTCTTTTTGTTTTTGTTTCGTCTTGATCTTGTTTTCCTGGCTGAGAGGATGTGTGTCACTTGTGTTTTGAAATGAACTCTGGTAAATACAGCCGCTTCTTGAAAAGATCACTGCTCCCCTTTGAGCACGACTCTTCCATAAATATGCAAGTGGGAAGAAAACTATGAAGAACTTGTTGTGTGAACTACCCACAGGCTCGGTCTTCTCCTTGCTATAGCCCTGCTTCTGGATCCTTCCCCACAGGGCACACGACACCTCCCAGCCGTGCGTGACACAGAGTGCCAAAGAAGGGTAATTGTGTTATAAGACTTTTTAATTCCCCAACTTACTTCAGCTGTTATCAGCAGCTGGTTACTTCAGCTGGCTGATATGTCTCGGTGTCCTGTAAACATTCGGTCTAGTGCTGTGCATTACTCATAGTTGGAAAATCACTTTGACTCCTGTAGTATAATTATGTTAATGTCAAATGAGTCACAGGGAAACAGAAAACTTTTATCAGAGCTGCACCTCAGTACCACTTTCTGAATGCTTCTGTTGGCATAGAAGTAGGCATGGGGATTTAGGGGAAAAAACAACTTTCATTTAATGAGGGATATGAAATTATGATAATTACTTACAAGGAAGCTTAAGTGACAATCAAACTTAGATTCAGCAAAACATAAAACTGGTAAGAGAATAGCCTGCCTGATTATTTATAAGAGCAAGAATGAAAAATACTGAATTTTAAACAATTATTTTTCCAAGGAAACTTCAAATCTCTTTCACACATAAACAGTTTTTCACATTCATTTTTTAGTTTCAACAGCAGTGATTTATTTAAATTGACATCTTATTTAGATTGCATTTCAGAGCAAACTTCCTCTGATATTTTATTAATTTTACCTCTTTCTTGGTTTAGTTAATGCTAGTGATCAGCTGCAACAACAACAAAACAAAAAAACCCCCACAAAACAAAAACAAAAAAAAAAAAAAAAACCAAAAAACCCACCAAAAAACAAACAAACAAAAACAAAAACACCCTTTCAGCTCATGTTTAGATCACAATGCAAAAAGCCAGAAGTCCTTCAACAACCTAAAAGTTCTTGTAACATATCTTGTTCCAGCTTAAAGCAGACAAATGGCCAATGAGAGCAGAATTTGTTCCAGAGTTTAAAGACAGGAGGACAAACATCTGTGACAGAGTGGCTATCTCAGGGCTAAGCTACAGCACTTCTTTTTTTCTGGAACATACAAATTCCTCTGGTATTTGCCTACCAGGATTTTACATGCTCAAACATATATCAGTATTTCCATGTGCCATCCTGATGGCTAGGATATACCATCTGAATGTAAAGGAAACTTTTTTTCCCCCAGATGGCTGAAAGATCATTCTCAGAACACCAGAGTTTTAGTATTTTGACATATTCCACTGTGCTAAAAAGGCTCAAAAGTAAGCAAAAGGCAAAAGCTGAATTGAAAATCATGACCATATAATTTTAGTCAGGAAAAAAAACCACCTAGGGTAATGTAATAAAAATCTCTTATTGATGAGTAACTGCATTTTCATTAATGTTCTATTTGAGAGGGAGGCAAGACTTACATTTCTCTGGGAGCTCCATCCCCCTGAGCCTTTCCCTTTCATCTGCTGACTTCTCATCTCATGTCTTTTCTGTGTTCCCTCCACTTATCCTAGAAACTGCTAATAAATTAAATCTCACATGTCCTATAAGAAACCAACTGTCGTTACTAAATTGAGTGGGAATATAAGGTCATGCCATAGGTGACTAAGTACCCCCCAGATTTCCCTACGAGCCATGATCTAAATCTGATAGTACAACATCATCTCGACCTTATAATGAGTGAGGGGCCTTATTTCAGAGCACATCCCCGACCCAGAGATAACCTACTATGGACAATACTTGTAGTTTGAAGCCCTCAGCTCCTGGCTGAGTTAAAATTGTGTTTTATTATGTAAAACGGTTCACGTCTAACATATCAGCAGAAAGCCTTTACTTGTAGTATTTGGTTCTCTTGTGTTTTACGTGGGAAGTACAGGAAATACATCAAAGCATTCTTTCTTTGTACATTAGCACCGTTTCATTATCGATGCGCGGTTGTAGTTTGCTCCACGGAGCCGGCCAGACGCTGTCCGTGCGCTGCTGCTCCTGCCCTGGGGCAGGACCCGGCGTTTCCCTTCTCTCCGTGCCCGCCACGCTCCCGCGCTCCGGGGAAGCGCAGCGACCGAGCGGGGAGCGGCGATGGGAAAACCGCTCGGGACCAGACGCAGAGAGCATTACCCGGGGCCACCGCGGCTGGGCCGCCCGGGACAGCTGGGGCGGGCACACCCCGGACTGCACTCAGACCGCAACCCGGGAGGCTGGGGACCGACGGGGTCCCTTTCCCCGGGCGGTGCGGGACATACGGGGCCGAGCGCGGCTGCCCTGCGCCCCCCC
>WEIU01017476.1:45408-101617 GCA_013389925.1 Aegithalos caudatus | reverse complement strand
CGGGCGGGGCCGAGCTCGCATCCGCGGTGACGTCACGGCGCGAGCGGGCGCCTGCGCGGCCCCGCGCGGCTATTTATGGGCGCCGTCGGTGAGAGCCGGCGCGGTGACGTCATGCGGAGCGGTGTGTGCGGCGTCACGTTACGTGCGGCGTCACGTTACGTGCGCGACTCGTGCTCCGCGTCTCCTTCAGGATCCCGGGGAAGAGGAGTCGCGTCTGAGACGGCGGGACCCAAGCCTTGCGGGAGCTCCCGGAGACCGATGGCTTCTGAAACAGCGAGGGCGTTCTTTGTGTCGTGCCGTGGATTCGGTTTTTTTTGCACCAGCAAGGGAGCCGCTACCAAACCTCCCTTTGCGGCTTGCTGAGTGAAATGATAACTCAGTATCGCATTGCGAGCGAGGGCAAACGGCAGAGCCTGTTGCTCTTGCTTCGCGCTGTGCGCTCCCAGTAAAGAAAAGCAATGTATTTCCCCGGGGAATGGTTTCTACGCCCGCTGGAACATGACGTTCCCCACAATTAATTATTACATAAGTACCGTGTCAAGGATGCCATTGATATTACAGTCGTTCTCTCAACTACAGCAATGACAGCAGCAGCTTATATCTAGAATATTAAAAGGATGCTGGTTCACTGCCCAGTTGCCAAGTCCGCCTGTCAAGAGCAGCCCGAGGATGTTCCAAAGCCTTTGTGGTCATGGACTCTCTGTGAAAGGCTGAAGCCTGAGATTTTTTACAGTGCCCTGCTGGAACTGGTCTGGTCTTTTTTCTAAGAATCAAATAATGAGAAACGATACTGGGCCACATGTGTAAGCTTTTAATAGTAGTATTTGGTAGACAAGGCTTACACACTCTTAACTGTAACTCTTTGTATTTCACTACTGTTTATTAAAAAGCTGCTGTGTCACCATTTGTCACGGAGGGACACGAAAATGACGAGCTTTGACTCCAGTAGTTACAAAGATCAGAAGGCTATCAGAAGTCTTCCAGAAGGCTTTATTTTTCATTTTGTGCAGCCCTTTTATAACATGCTGCACTGAAGAACCATGTAGTTGGTTAGCAAAAACACTTCTCTTCATTGGCTAAATAATAGAAACAACACCTGGAAGAGCAGTGACCAGGAGAGTCTAGATATTATGAAAGTAATATTACTGTATACAGAAAACTGTCCTTGGTAAACGGATTTTTCTCAAGCCAAGGAAATCAGCAATCTGGCAAGCTGAAACCTTTACAGTCTCAGAAAATCAGGCCCACATTTCTGGGTCCTCTTTGATCCCTTCTGAGTCGGGGTTGGGAGGGTTGTGGTTTGTGGTTGGTTGGTTTGGTTGGTTTTTGGGTTTTTTTTGTGAAGTTGTTCATTAAAGCCAGTGACTGTATGTCTGTCTCCCAAAGCTGTTGCTTCCTCTAGACAGACCAGACAGCAAATAGGTCTCTAGTTTGGGATGGCATCTTCCCAAACTGTTCAAATTCAAAGAAAATGTGGTGGACCATGTAAAACAAAGAACTATATCATCAACAAGTAACTTCTGGTACACTAGTCGTTTGAACAGGTTAAAGATCTATTAAAAAAATCACTAAGAGGTACACAATAAACACCAAATAAAGATCCTTGTAGAGGAGCTGTAAAGTAGGTTGAATTTTCAGAAAGGCAAAACTCAGTGTGCCAAGTTCTGTCCCCACAGGGCTGATGTGTGTGCATCAGCGTGCTCTCACCCTTAAATTTGGTTTGTTTGTTTTTTTTTTTAATTTGAAAGATTAAAATGTTGAACTAAATATAGGCTAAACTAATCTGAACTGAGTCTAAACCTGGGATATTTCATTCCACAGCTTAACCAATGGTTAGTTTGGGATTATTCCCAAGCGGTTTTGAGTAGGCTTAGCCAAAGTCTCAACTGGAAAATTAAAGGAAGTAGAGGTTTGGCCCTTTTTGTATGCCAGTGCACTGTTCAATGTTAGGAGTCCTTTTTTTTCATCCTTTCTTTGTGATACAGTGGCACCTGTTGTGAAGGTTGCATGTGCCTTTTGAAGGGCTTTGCTCTGCAGTGTAGTGATGGCATGGTGCAGTGCAAACCTCAGCTAAATAGTGCTGTCCCAGACCATTCCAAGGAAGGATGGTGTGGTTATTCGAGAGTGGCTGTGTCTTTTATTAGATTGAGTCATACAGAGGAAGAGAGGAGAGAAGTGGGCAAGCTTTCAGGCCCTTGGACAAGCCTTTCTCCTTCAGCTGCCTTAAAAAAGAAATTCTACACAACTGTATCAGTAAATTTGTGCTGTTCTTAAAATTGTGTTCTCCATCAAAAATATGGATTACTCATTAGCTTCTACAAGTGTACTAGCTGCTAGTATTCCATTAATGTGTTCCTGGTTACATGCTGCTTGGGACACATCTGTCAAACAGAACTGTGTTTGGACCCATAAATGTGTAGTTGCACAGATAACTGCTCAAAGTGCAGCAAAGCTGCCCTGGAATATGTTGTCTGGAGTTTACATTGCATCTCTTCTGAAGGGGGAATTTGCAATGCTTACCTCACCATTAGGTCACCTGGATGACTATGCTGACAATAAAAAAGGCTTCTAAATGAGCCACCGGAATATTACTGCAAAGCTTACTGTAACCTGTAGAGGAAATCTGTACTGATTGTACATCTCTACAGTGGTATACTAGCCTATGCTAGAACCTTCCTAAAAAAAAAAATTAAAAAAACCACAAAAACTTAACCTAGAAAAAAATGTGATTTGAAGGCAAGCTTTCCTGGAATTTTCCATATGCCCTTCATGGCTTTGAGGTGGGTCCCCCTATCAGAAACAACCTTCCAGGAAGTCTGTGAGCACTGAGTAGTATCACGACGTGTGTGAGTATTCCATAATAAATGCCCTTGACTGCAGAGCTATGGATTCTACTCATTTCCATCCCAGAATGTGAGCTATTTTCTCAAGGTACTGAGTGTCCTTCCTCATGGAAGTTATTGGCATGAACCCAAACAGCTACCAGGCATGGAATGGCTCCCATAGGCTGAAGGACAGAAATGGCCTGTCAGCATCTGGAGAATATTTTCACAAAGCAATCCAAGTGGACTAATAGAGTGTTATAAATGAAGTCAGCCAAACTTTATCAATAAGGAATTTTCTGAAAATTTGCAAAAAATCGAATTTCAGAACAGCCACAATCAAAGTCAGCATCGATCCTGGGGTTGCTGCTGGGTGAACCTAAGACCAGCCTCTGTCGCACTGATCTCCCCAAGTTCACAACCTGGCCATTGGAGAGCCAACTTTTATACAGTTTTTTCGGCCTGAGGCTACACAGCCTCAGTTCTTTGTCCCTCTTGAGTTCATTACATATTCACTTTCTGCTGCCATGTTCCATTGATGACATTTCTGAGAAGGGAAGGGTGTTTGAGTAGATTTTCGGGAACTTGAACATTGAGATCCACAGTCCTGATGAGTGAGATCCAATTGATATCAGGAGTTAATCGCTGAGTCGTTGGAAAGCCCATCTCGTCTGGGTGGACCCATCTCCTCTCTGTGCCTTGTTCAGCTGCAAATCACTCCACTTCCTGGGTTCTCGGCAGCAGTTTTTGCAATCCCAAGCCGTTTGTGTTTTCTTATACCTGAAATGCTTTATACCTTATTTTATACATGTACAATAAAACGTGAATTATACTGACATATATCACATAGAGTACCTCCAAAACATAAGCTCAGAGGTTAACTTTTTTAACCCAGGTGGACACGTAAAAACTGTGGTTTCAGCAGGAACATAAATTGGGCACCTAATTTTGTCCTCCTGCCAGCGCTTTGTTTTCACTCAGGTAATAACTGGCAGCTGTTCTTCAAGTTCCATGATGGCCCCTCTTCACTTCTAAGTGTCAGTTACCCTGTTATTTGAAAACATCTAGGTTTTTAGCATAATCAAGGCATTCTAATTCTTATGAGTCTTATGAAGGTCCACGTACATTTAACAGATCTATTGATCTTATTTTTAAAAAGGCACCAAGTATTTTCTGTTGCCTTCTATGTCTGGAAACTATTTTTCAGGGGAGACTACAAAAAGTTTCTAGTGGGAGCTGGATGCCCTGACTCAACAGGGCTCTTTGTTTTCAAGGAATAGAAATAAAGAGGGTCTCTTTTGACTTTCCTTTAATTATAAGCCTGAGGGCAGAGGGAAAGAAGGAGCAATTTCTGTTTCTCAGTATGATGTTTGTGGTTTAGTTCTGCCTGGAGGAGTTGCTGTTTTGTTGCTAAATGATAATTGCACCTTTCCTGTGGCTGTAGAGGAGATTCGGCAGTGTTGCATTTGTGATTTGTGGGAGCTCTCCAAAAAGTTAATTGGGAGTTTCTTCTGTGACTTGAACATGCTACTCTCCTTCACAGTCCAAAGGATTTCCTTGTGGTATGATCCAGGGCCGAATGTCAAGTCAGTTCTTGCAGTCTGGCTTTTTCATTCTGGAGAAAACATGATGCACTTGAAATGTATTTGAGATACCATTTTCTCATTAAATGGTTACGTTATACAAGGTGGAGAATGGCAGTTATCCTTAGAGCTATTTATTACACTTGTGGCTCTGAATCTAATGAGGGAAGATGGGAGTCAAGAAGAGACGTGACAAAAGTTTTTGTAGAAGTGGAGATAATCTGTGTGGTGAAGGTATTTGAGAACATTAATCTTTTAAAAAAAAATTTAAAAGTGGGTGCAGTTCTGCTGTTACTTATGAACAACCCTTGATCAGCCATAGGCACTAAGTCAGTATTGTGTCATTTTCTTCATGGGAGTCTCCTGTATAGTCTTTTCTACTTCAGGTAGAAAAGAGGAGTAAAGACATGAGCAAGAAATTTAGGAAAAGTGCATACTACCACAGGGTGTTTTGGGTAAGTTGTTCAGTGCTTTCTGACAAAGACAGGAGGTGTATCATGCCTGCCAGGGCAACATGGTGAGCATAATGTTAAGGCTGTTAATCATGTAAGTACCTGAGAGAATTAGAAATTGCACATTAAAGGTGTTACCTGTTTGACTGTTGCTTACTTTCTGCAAAACAGCTACTGCAGCATCTTTATGAACTGAAATGAGGTAGCTTTTTATAGATTCTGCTGTAGTCTAATAGTCTCACACATATATTTATTCTATTTGTGGCACTTGTTACATGATTGAAAATTTGTATAACTTAGCAATAAAGGCGCCTTTTTCTTTCTTTCTTACATCTTGGTAAGAGTTCAAAGCATTCAGCTCTAACAAATTTTCTGATGGTTTACTGTGAATTAATCAGAGTTTAATTCATATGATAAGGTTGTTGTAGCTTTTTATGTAAAATGAAACTATTTCATTATTCTGTTAACTTCTAATTAACATTTTATCACTTGACCTAGCCCATGCTCAAGGTCAGTCCAGGATTGTTACCTGGTAGTGTTTGTCATGACAGGATGAATTACAGAATTTATTAACTTTTTGTTGTTGCCACTGCTGTGTACCAACTGTGCAACTTGAAAACTTATGTTAAATGTGGCTTTCAAAATTCAGAAATAGATTAAGCCCTATTTCTCTGTTCTCCCTTCTAAGCCTTCCAGTCCTCACCCACCTCACTTTTCACCCTTAGATCAAAGTTTCCAAGAGTGTAACATCAAAATAGTCAAGTTTCACATAAACCACCTCAATGTAGCTCAGGCTCTTTGAAATTTTAGTTATCTTCTGTTTGTTTTTTCCAAAACTTCTTGTTGCTTCTTCTGTATCGAGTCTTTTTTTTTTTTTTTTTTTTTTTTTTTTTTCCCCATTCTTTGCTCTGGAATGTTACTTGCCCTTATCTAGGACTGTCAGTGGACTGGAACCAGTGTTCAACTGTTATTTTAAAAATGTGGATAACTTTATTAAGTTCACAAACATCTGTGGTATACTGTAGATCACAATGAGAAATGCATTTTGCAAAACAGGCACAGCTGTGTAAAGAAGTTTAAAACAAGCTAAAACCTAATGATTTTCCCCAAAAGCTTCTGTTTTTGTAGCTGTTTAGGTTTGTAAATTCTTTGGAATTTGTCTTCTGCCTTAGAATGCCTAACTAAATATGAGATGTTGAAAATGGACTCAGTAGATCATGACTACCATTTTGAAACTTCCATAAACAGTGGGGCACTGTGCACTGTGGAACACTTCTCTAGTGAACACAATGTTTACCAAAAATCCTAAATCTGTTACTCATTCAGCTGGAAGCACAGCAGAGGCAAAACCTATACATGAACACGTGTCACGGCAATAGATTTAAATGTTATCAGAAATTGCCCTATGAGAATTTAATCTTCAATTTTGTTGACTTTTCTACATGTTAAAATCTTAAAATACTTTCTTAATTGAATGATTCTGAGATGGTATCTTCTTTCTGCCCTACATTTAGAAGCAATGAAAGTAAGGTAAAGTTGTTTTGCAAGTGGGGCATGACCCTGTCCCTGTGGAACTCAGTGACATTTCTTGCTAACTGAAGTGATGCACGATTGGATGTGTAGGTTTTTGGGTGTCAGAGTCTTCTCCTTCTTGGTTTTCCTTCTTCACACAGACATTGTTATGTCTATGTTGTTGTAAAAGCAGGGTGTTCTAAGGCTTTCTAATTAGCTTCTGTCTAATTTGGCATACTTCCTGGATCAGAGAGATTTCCTACAAAAGCTTGGTTCCTCCCTCATCCCAGTAACATCAGTAAATTATTTTTGAAAAAGCATTTCAATGCTACCACATGCCTAATTATAAGTTGATTTTTTAGGCTTTTAAATTTGATTTGTGCTACAAAAATGAAATTATTTTTGAGGATTGAGTTGCATGCTGCTTAAATGTTGTTACAAAAAACTTCCTTTGATTTAATTTTCATATAATCTATCATTTTATTAGCAGTTTAGAAAGATTAATTACAGTAACTTGTTGTGGTAGCTTATGTCCTAAAATCCCTTTGTAATCTGGAAAAAACCCGAATTTTTTAACCTTTCTGCTACACTAAACAGACTACTTAAAACTAAGCTTGATTATGTTTTAACTTCTCTGATTCAGATTGCTTTTTAATACCTGTGGTTACAGTGTAGTACTCTTCCTACCTCCTGGGTAGTTATGCTGTCTTTACTGCAATCTTTTTAGGGGCTTGAAAATGCAGGTGAAGAAAGCCAGGTTTTATTCTTTTGCTTCTTGAAAACTGCTGCAGAGTTCTGTTGTTTCATGATTGCAGTTCTGTTTAAATGCTAAGTTATTTTGCACTGAGAAGAAACAGTTTTCAGCTGTTAAAAGTAAGATCGCATCTGTAATAAGGGTTATTATGACTAATTTTTGTGGTTGTTGTCATCCTCTGAAACATATAATTTGAAATCTAAAAAAAACCACAGGCTTTTTTACTTAATGATCCCTCAGAATATATTCCTGTGTTGCTGAGATCAGTGAGAATAGGATGAGGTAAGAATTGATTATTCAAGGTAAGATTTTGAAGTGAGAGTTTTAGCACTAGTGGATTATCTTCTGCACCAAGTAAAGTAGAAATTATCACTTCTTTCAGATTTGGGTGAGGCCAAAAAGGTCTATTTATACTCGACTTGGAATATGAGGCTTATCTGTTGATATATGTATTTAAACCAAACTGGTGTGAATTCAAACCAGATGTTTCTTGGGAATATTTTTATAGAACATTTGAACCATAAAACAAGGTGACACTTTTTAAAATCAATATTCCTGATTGTGTGTTGAGGAAATGTGTGTTCTAAATGTTTCTTTGCTATTTCTAAGTGGACAAGAATCTGCAATCTTGTACTCCATTAAGTGCTGCAATGAAAATCTAGATACAGAATAAAATTACCCTCTGTATAAAAGAACATAAATTATGTTTGATTTAGATCTTTAGCACAAATAAGGACTCTCTTAAAATTATTTTCAGTAATTATTTTAAAGGCTTGGTTAAATCTTGATTTCCATATCCATTCTCACTGAGCACACAAGAGGCTCTCAGCAAGTAGCTGGTGACATGTAACAGTGAATCTAGGACTGAAAAACATGTCAGTATTGCGCCAGTGTGGAACATGAAGGTTATAAAACTTTCACTGTCCCGTTAATTTTTTCCTGCAAACCCTCCAAGTGGAGACTACCTGTGTCCCCAGTCTTACAGTCTCTTCTCCCCTTGTGAATGTGCTACACAAGGGCAGGGACAAAGTGGTATTGGAATGTGTTAATGCCGTAAGTGTAGATTTATATTATTTCTAATAACAGCAGCAAGGAACATTATTTGGAGTTGTTTTTCCTTTTTTATTTCATACACATACGCACAGGCAAGCACAAACACACACACACACACACACACACACACACACACAGAGTCAATGTTTCTCAAAGATGAGCTCAGCAATTTTGGTTAATTGCATTCTCTAGCATTTTGTAACTAATATTTTATTATGATGGTATTCTTATTGAAAATAAGACCTTCAATTTGGACAGTTAATTCTTGTAAACTGTCCTTTTAATGTGTTGTAACATTAATTGTTGAATCATTCCGTCACAGCAGTTTTGGTGTTTATAGAATTGAGAAGATGACTCACATGGTCTTTGCCTGGTTTCACTAAATACTTAGATTCATCAAAGAGCATTTCTCTCAGAATTGAAATAAATTAAAGGAGATAAGTCACACAGAGGAAGAAATACTTTCTACCCCTTCTTCAGGTCTCCTTTTGTTTTCATTGTGTGAAACAATATACGGAGAACGTGCTGAAAGCCACCTGTACCCTTTTTGGGTACCTTTGGATAGCTTTACTCAAAAGCTTTTTGGTTTATGAGGAACCCTTATTACATCTGATACTGAAAATCAAATCAGTCCTTTTCTGAAGTATGCTGTGGATGCCTGTTCCATCTCATCGTGCCTGTGGAGAGGTTTCAAAGTTATAAATAAGTTCATGGTAGCCATATGTCATGACAGTGTGCCTAGTTTGGGTCTTTGAGGCACAATTGGAATATACAGACAACATAAAAGCTCCCATTGCATAGTATAAATTTAAACATTTTTGAAACTGGCAAGTTCTGGTTCTTTGCCTCCATAATTTTCTAAACATGCGCAATAGACTTACCCTATTCCATTCAGCTAAATTTGGTAAGAATATAAACTTGCCATAAATTTATAATTACAGCTTGATCCTGTACACTGAACTAGAGATACCGTAGTTCAAAATGCAGTTGGCATTTAGGTGCTTGTTTAGCTTTATCAGTGCAGTTCAGCTGCACAGAGGCTATGTTCATTT
The DNA here is from genome assembly GCA_013389925.1 of Aegithalos caudatus. Taxonomy (NCBI): domain Eukaryota; kingdom Metazoa; phylum Chordata; class Aves; order Passeriformes; family Aegithalidae; genus Aegithalos; species Aegithalos caudatus. The sequence continues at coordinate 92,389 of WEIU01017476.1, read as the reverse complement.
AGCAAAGGGTTCAGGCTGCTTCTTGTTTAGGTGTGTCCATACATTTTTGCCTCTATTTGGTGGTGTTAACCCTTTGCAGAAAGGCAAGAGTGTGTTAAACAGCATCAGTTTGTTGAGTGAATAGACCGTAAGTATTAGCAGATGCACTAAGATCTCTAACAGTGACAAGGGTTTCTAACACTGTTTGCAAAGCCTGGCTCTATAAACTCTGACCAATATAAAGCTGAAACAGCTGCCAGATTTACTGGCAATTAATTCTATTAGTGAGTGCTCACAAGTCTGCGAATCTGGCTATTCACAGACAATGTGTTAGTTTGGGAACTTCCGTCATACTCATTTAGCACATACCCAAGGGTTTGATATCAATTGTTTTGGGGTTGGGTTGTTTTTGCATTGTGGCTTGTTTGATCCAAGTGCTATTGAAAGCAGCTCAGATCTCTCTATTGACTTGGATTAGTTGGCCACTGTATGACATAACAAGCCTGTGTTGATTAATTCCCTGCAGTTCCTACTATGAGCCCACATAATAATGGAGAACCATTAGTGGCCATGGTCACTGTTAGTCAGCTCTCAATAATACCTCATTTTTATTTTCAGGCTGAATCCCCCAATCCTACACAGTGCTATAAATAAACCAGGTAAACAAGACCTCCTTGTCAATTATTAGAATAGTAGATGCAACATTTGCTAAATTTAGAACTTTCCTGAAGTCATGGTCACAGGTTCATGTGACCTGTTACAAAAATTGCTGATTTCATTGTTTGGTTTTTGAACACGACTTTTGACTTGTAGCCTGCTGAAGGTTGCTGCAGCCTGTAAGCAGGAGGGCATAAAGGGTGGGGTATTGCATAAAGGTTTGTAGCTGTGACTCAGTTTTTGCAGCAAGTAATACTCATTTTGCGCCTCCTGCTTCCTCCTGCTTATCAGGAGGTGCCCTACAGCACTGCAGTAAGAGAGCACTGCCTGTTCAAAGAACACCTTCAAAATGTACTAGAAATAGTGAACTGTAGAAAAACAAAGCAGTAACCTGTAGCGTTCCTTTCTTAGTTTTGAAATATGGGGAAGTACCCATGCTACATTGTTACTTCTTATTTTAGGAATAAAATGTCTATCACTTCTTATATATAAATGTCATATAACATTGGACAAAATTGAAAACAATATTTGCTGGACAGTATTGTCTTACTGAGGAGATCAAGTCAACTTGTCGTGTTTTTAGGCTACCTTACATTACCCAAATTACCTTAAAATTTATGAATAACATGCACAATATAGTAGGGAAGTCACCCTTTTTTCTAGTTCTCCAAACTAATTACTTTGTCACCCATTTGTATCATTGCAAAGCACTGTCACTTTGAGGGTTGCTGCAGGTTTGGTAATGTTTGTATCTCCTAAATAGACTGTGATTCTCAGGATAGATTAAGTGTGTTTTGAAAATCATATCAAGAAGAATTATGAACATGATCAGAGTACCATTTTTTCCTTTTTAGAGTTTCTCGCTCAGTGAGGTGTCTTCTGCCTTTTCTTACATTTCACCATGTGCATCCCTCAGTAATTTCACATGATGGAATAGAAAACAGGTCAGAATAGTATACAGATAAAAGTCAGTATAAGGAAGGAACCATTATATTTCTGTAAAGGGGTTTCACGTTTGCCAATTTGGTTCAATTTCCCAGCCAACGCACCAATTACTGTGATGGATTAGTGTTTACTATTATTTTATATATGACTAGGGGAACTCAAAAAGCAAAGCAGGGTTACCTTAAAATTACAAAAGATAGTTTATTCACACACATTAAAAAAAAAAAAAAAAAAGAATAAGAANCAAAATTTTCTTCTATTTCCAAAATCATCTTCCTCTCAAACTGCAAAATCTCCTTTTTCCCTAGGAGTGAAGGGCCTCATATCACTTCCAACTGGAACCATGCATTCTCCCCTTCCCAACAGCATTTATATGTTACAGGAAGAGAAGGTTCATTCTCCATAAATACAGAAACATTACAGCCCCATGGGCTACCTTTTCTTCTCTCGAATAGTATCTCCACTCTTTCTTCACTGACTCCACTTCATGCTATGCCTTTTTATGGTTCAATTGCTTTGCCTTGTCTTCACTCCGGGGAAAAGGGCCAATGCTTTGAAAAGTTCATCTGCTGGCAAGGAAAGAGGTAAACGTGCTCAGGCCTGCGCTGGTCATGAGGTCCCTGCCGCAGTAGCTGCGAAGATCTCCAAGTCATGCCGATGGAGTGTCAGTGGATATTTCTTTCCACCCCTCTGTCTCACAGCGTGGCCTGCTCAGAGCCGCCTCCTCATAGCGTGAGCCGCTCCCTCGGAGGGGAGGCAGCGGCCCCTGGAGGCCAAGGAAGTGGGGGGGGGAAAACATCCCCCCCAGCCCCAGCCAGCAACAGCGGCAGCCACCAGGGCTTTTCCTTCCCTCCCCCGCTGCTCGCTGTGATTGGATCCAGCAGCACGGCCAGGCCTCTCCCCCCATGGGGGCAGCAGCTCCCAAAGGCCCGGCCGGGCTCGACCCGGCCATCCAGGGGCAGCAGGGCCTGGCCCGGCCCGGCCGCGCTGCAATTCCGGTACAGTGTTACCTCGTGACATCCCGGGGCAGAGAGAGAGTGGGTTCAGTAATTCACAACTTACATAGTTTCTCCAAAGAGTCGTTTTCTTGTCCCCACAATGGCTGAAACCAAACGTCAATCACCAAGGACCAGCCCCCGCCAATAGGTGCTCCTCCGCCCCCTAAAGGTTCCAAGGTCCTTGCAAGGTCATATTCCACTTTTAACCCATGACAATCTCTTAGAGAGGATGGGCTACTTTTTCTGTTGCAGAAATACTTACTATCCCATTGATTAATGTTGCTGTTGTCTTTAAACCTAGGAAATGTATTAAAGTAGATTGTAAACACATTTTTGTTCTGCACAGTGATGTCACTTTAATTCTTTATAAGAGGCAATTAGATAACAAAGCATGTCTTAGAGTATTGTATTGATGTCTCTACTCCCAGATTAAGTTTTTAAGGAAAATTTCTGATGGATCTTCTTTTACCTTAAGTATCAGTGTTTTTCATGCTTAAAGTTTCATTTGCTTCCCAAGGAAAAAAAGAAATAGGTAGTAACTGTAACAGAGGGAAAAATGTTTTGTTGGTTTATTTGGGTTTTTGCTTGTTTTTATTAACATGGAAGCATGATCTTGCACTGATTCTATGTTTAGGAGCATTTTTTTTTTGTCTGCTTTGTCATCACCTGATGTCTGCACATGAGGCAAGAGAGCAAAAAAGTTTTGTCTTCCTCCCTGTGCACTGTTCCTCTGTCTCCTCTTTTCATAGCCTCTACAGCATCTCTGCATTCCTGGTCCCTGTACATGGCCTGAGTACAGGAGTCATTTGAGCAGTTAGAATGCTTTTATGTGCAGACAGCCAGTTCTTCTGGAATAATTTATGACTGCATCAGGAGCAAAATCAGGGAATTTGGAGGACTGCCCTGAGTTGTACATGACCCTGACACTCACTGAGGGAGGCACAGGCCATTTCCCTTACATTGTTCTATCACTGCTGGCATAGAAGAGCAGCAGATCTGAGTTGATGTGGACAGTCTGTAGGTATTGAGAGAAATCACACAGTAAGGAAAACCGCTGTGACTCCAGAGCATATTTCTGGGTTTGGGTTTTTTTCCCTCCTGTGCAACTCATGTTGCATATATCCTTCTCTTAGCCCAAAGAATCACCACAATGCAAAGTGGTGGTGAGATAATGTATCTGTACAAGAACTCCACTCACTTTTGTGTGGCACGGTGAACTCAGGTGCACATTTCCTGGTTCTTTTTATTACAATGGATTTTGCTGCTGTCTAGTTATTATTAGTAGATTCTTAGAATTATTAGTTGATTGTTCATTCTGGAGAGGTGGAAGTAATTGTGAATATCTGTGAAACACTAATACCATATGAGTGTTGTAAGCAGGTAGCCACACTAGGAATTGGTGGTGTGAGCAACTGACCAGTTGCGTAAATTGATCTTTACCTGTCCTTTAATTTTCTAGTGTCATATCAAGCCATGTTGGGTTTTTTTTTAATGTATAGATAGGACTTAAATTAATGTCAGTGTTTAACTTGCAACTTGAGCTAAGATTACAACAAAACCAAATCTAATACTGAATTTCAAAGGAGCCTGCAGGGGAGTGTGTCCATTAGATCAAATAATACTGGTTGATTGGAAATTCCAATCTCATCCATGTATGGGCCTTATGAGGAATGAAAGTAATAATTCCAGTCAGCATAAAGGCAAGACTTAGGAAAGTGAGGGCCCTGGTCATCCAAGCATGTTGAAGACTAAGAGGAAGTATAGTTGTACATTTGATTTGTTAATCCTGTGTAAGGATTTAAATTGTACTTTTGTTGTAAAGTATTGTTGTTGTAAAGCTTTCAATTCCCTTGAGCTTTCGACTGCCCAAAATAGACCATTTTTCCAGTCATCTCTGAGTTCTGTGCTGCCCCACCTAGATCTCTGCAAGTATCCCGGGAAATTATTCCAAAGCTAGAACAGGCATATCTAGATTATATTGCAGACAGTGTTATGACTGCATTTATAATTACTGTGAGTTAACATAATTTTTCCTTTATGCAGACAGCTCTTGCAGAAACTTCTGTTTCTCTTTGATTTTATTGTTTGTGTTGGTGTAAGATAAAAGCCACTCAGGCTAAAGGAGTATAAATGCTTTTTCTTATTAAAAAAAAAATGGTATGCCAGTATGATCACATCTTACATGAAATGAAAAAGTCAGTTCCAATCTATGCTTTTAAAATTCTAAATTATTATGTACATAAGAGGTTGTAAAGTAACTTTTAAAAGGACCTTATGATGCATACATCTTGTGTAATTCTGGACGTTCTAATTATAGAATTATTTTGCACATACCCAGATTTAGTCATATGTGGATCAACCACAGATAGCTCTGTAGATGTTTTCTGGTAGGGAAGTGACATAGCAAGCAGTATAGGGTGTAAAACAGAAATGGGCCATATTGAATTGATCTTTAGTGTTTGACTTAAATTCATAAGGGATTTAGTTACCCTCTAAAATTCACTCATTCTCAACAGGTAAGAATTTGAACATCGCTATTTATAGTAGAAAAAAAAGGCTTGTTAGGATACTAAGTGACTTGAAGTTTTCTAGTCTAAGTATCATTTAATCTAAATATACCTATATCAAAAAAAGTCAAATGCATACAGCAGTTTGGCTTAATGAGAATGCTCGTCTGGGAGTTGATGGAGTGCCGAGTTTCTATTAGTTTCCCATGTGAATGTGGTCTCTCTCTTCCCTTCACTGCTGAGCATCTATATCCATGGCCACTCTCAAGAATCTTATTTTACCTCTTGGCTCCATGCACTGGGAGTTTCTGTTGGCATAAGTGAGTATAACTATGCCCTGGGGAAATAGGGTTTCTGGATTCTTCTTCCCTGTATTGGATGTACAGTACCACTTTGTTTATTGCTCTGAATGCTGAACAGACATTTTCTTCAAATATTAATCCTGCCCAGATAAATCTTCCTCCTAGAGTTCTGTACTTCTCCTTTTAGTTACTGTTTAAATGGCCATCTCTTTTACCTGACAGTGTTAATTTTTCACATGAAATCAGGCAGTTCTGTTCCACTGATGATATCAGTTCAGGATTTACATATTTTTCCTAACACAACGCATTATACATTATTCAAAATTATAAATTGTAGTTACTGAGTCAAATACATCTCAAAATACATACAGAACTGCTATGCGTAACCATCCAGTAATGCACCTTGTGTGTCTATGCTAATCTAAAATTTTATCTCTTCTGCTGGGTTTTCACAAACTAATGTAAAAATCAATGTATTTTGCTTGACAAGATATTTGGGTTTTTAAAAATCACTATATTGTTATCCATTCTTTACCAAGATGGTGCTCTAGATGAGCACCAATCATATAGTTTGGTAATAAATAATTTATTTTATACCTATGTATGAATACATATAAAAATATCACTTATGTCTATCTATAATTTATTGCTATCCCAATGGATTTGATATTTCCTGTTGATTGTAAATTAGATTTGTTTTCTAGTTTAATGTTTTCTATATTACTTTCTAATGAAAACTTCTGTCATGAAGAAAAAGATACAGGGGAGTTATTAAAAACTACCTGGTATTTCCTTGTAGTGGGTATTGCCCCATATTGTCAAATGCAAATGAAACATTTTTTATAAATGATCAATTTATAGAATGGCAGAGAATATTACAAAAACAGTCATTTACAGTAAATACTTAATTTTCAGTCTGGTGTTCTAGTAAGGCTGTTTGGAAAGAAAACAAGTATTGGGATTTGGTGTGACTCACTGTGGTAGGTAATTCTTAATCTCTGAAGAATATACATTCTACAGTCCTTGATTGTATAATAATTGCTTAATGCATTCCCAAACACTTGATTAGTAAATTATGCTCTACCTGAGTGAATGTTGCTTTCAGAGAAATTCCATGATAGTTATGATATACCACAGACTGAAATGTAAATGAGGGTGTGTTTTGTTTTTTTTTTTTTTCAAATCTGTGATCTGGAATGACAGTGTAGAATGGAGTTATGCTGTGCCAGAAGCTCTTGGTAAAATCCAAAACCCCCCCAAAGTTTATTTTCATATTTTGTTATGCACTCTGTATGTGAGCAATGCTCATACTTGCTTGCAAATTTTTTGAGATGTAATTGCTGATGTGGATGCCTGGAAAATGTGTACTAACTAATGTATACAAACATGCAGATTATGTATTTCTGATGTTGAAATAGTACAGTTAATGAAATTGCATGATTTTCTGGCAAGACTAGCATAAATGTTATTATGCAGGCTTGTGAATTATTTTGGTGGGTTTTGGCATTAAACTTGAAGTTAATTTTGTTTCACAAAGCAGAAAGTCTGCATTTGGAATGAGATGTGTAAACTTGTTCACAGTATTTTCTCTCACAATCATCCTTATACCATGTGTTCTAAACACTCCAGATTCCAAATGAATGCTGATGTCTACAGTACAAACTTCTGCTTTATCATCCTTAAGTGCAGGTAAATTATTTCCTCTGTTCACCTCTGGGTTGCTTGTGGAAAAAGGCTGTCTATGAATTGATCACATCCTGTTATCCTCAATTACTCTGGTTGCAGCACAGTACTTCACCATATAAGATGCAATGTGGGTATTTTAAATCAGGCTCTCTTGCTCTCTTAATAGCATATAAAGTTTCTACTGCTCTTGACAGAACTCTTTTCATGTTTTCATAGGTGAATGTACTAAATAGGTTTTTAGGTTTTTATATCCTGCTTTACCTAATTGAATAACACATTAAATGTATTTTTGCCTTCTCTGAGTTATTCCTCCTCCTCTAATCCTGTATGTCTGACAGTTGGCTGTGGAAACCTCTGCTGAACTTCCCCTAGAGTGACTTTCTTTGTGGAAGTCACATATCATATTTAGTTGCTTACTTCATCGGGCTTACTTGCTTCAATGCTCTGCTCTGTCGGTGCTTAACAATTTAATCCTTTACAACACTTAAGTATTGCATCACCCATATAAGATATTAAAAGCCAGTGGGCAAGCTGGATAAGTCTAGGAACCCAATTTCTGTATTGACCTGATGAGAACTGTGAGTTAATGGAAGTTCTCTCAGACAAGTTAATTTTCCCTTATTTCATTTCTGGTTTGAGCCTTTGAGAGTTTGGAATTTTCTGAAAAGAACTGGAAGCGGGTTGTTCTATGTTAAACATGAGTAGAGGCAGGAACAAAGTCTGTAAATAAGAGTTCTGAACAGAATCAAATACGAGAATTTTATTTGGTTACTTTTTGAGGTTTTGTGTTACAGTTGTGAGATTAAATCCACTCCATCAAATGAGAAATAAATTGCAGTCTCCTTCGTGTGATAATCTCTCATCCATATATAGGCATAGATCAGGTCTTTCTCTGAGCTCAGATCCAGTGGATTTTTTTGTCACACTGTTTTCTGCCCTGATTATGTATTGAGAAGGGGATTATTACACAGGCTTTCCAAAAGATTTCATTTTTTGCAATGAACTTGCTGCCAGGTTTCTGACAAAATTCAGTAAATGTATTCAGCTATATTAATTCAACAGAACAATATCAGTGATACTCTCTGAGCAAAGTAGGGTCTAACATTCAAGACAGTAGAATTTCTAACTACAGTGTCTTAATATTTTAATGAAGCCACACTGTTTATTCCAAAACTTCAAGCAATATCCCCAGTAAAAATTGAATTTTTCAATTGTTTGTCCTTATGTATAACAGATCTAGTTTCTGTTAAGTTTATTTAATTTTATTTTAAGTATGTGTGATGGTTTAGTGTTTGTTATTTTATATATGACATGGGGAACACAAAAAGTGAAACAGGCTTACCTTAAAATTACAAAAGGTAGTTTATTCACACACATTAAGAATAAAGAATAAGAAAAGAGGAAAAGAAAAAACAAACAAACAAAACCCCCTCCAAAACATCCTTCCCCCCCCCCCCCTCCCCCAAATATTCACTTTCCTACTCACAACATAAAAAGACAAAACCTGTAACTTCAGTCAGGGTTACCATTTTAAAATAATCTTTCATCGGTTCCTTTAGGAAAGGAGTCTTTCTGCATCTTATGGAGATCACATTTCTACAGCAGCCTAGAAAAAAACTGCAAAAACTGTGAGATATCCCACCTGTGGCCATTTGCCCAAACACTGCACATAGGTCATAAACTGCCCATTGGGGAAAATGCCTCCTCTATCATAAAAACCAAAATCCTCTTCTGTCTCCAAAATCATCTTCACCTCAAAAACTAGAGATCTCCTTTTTCCCTAGGAGCAAAGGGCTTCATATTGCTTTTAACTGGAGTCATGCAGCCCCCCCAAGCATTTATATGTTACAGGAAAAAAAAAAGTCCGTTCTCCATAAATACAGAAATATTACAGCCATACAGGCTACTCTTCTTCCTTTTCATGAATAGTCTTTCCACTCTTTCTTCACTGACTCCATTTCATGCTATGTCTTTTTATAGTTCAATCACTTTGTCTTGTCTTCACTCTGGGGAAAGGGCCAGTGTTTTGAAAAGTTCATGTGCTGGTGAGAAAAGTTAACCTGTCTGGGGCTGTGCTGATCACGAGGTGCCTGCAGCACAGTAGCTGCGAAGAATTCCAGGCCATGCTGCAGGGAAGTCGGTGGATGCTTCCCTCTCCACCCTCGGTCTCATGGTGCAGGCCACTCCTTTGAGAGGCCACGGCTACCGGAGGCCCAAAGGAAGGAGTGGGGGGAAGACATCCCCCCCCATCCCGGCTGGCGACAGCAGCAGCTGNCCCCCCCCCATCCTGGCCAGTGACAGCAGCAGCTGCAGGGCTTTCCTTTCCCTCTCCCACTGCTCACCTTGACTGGGCCCACCAGCATGGCTGGGCTGCTCCCCCTATGGGGAATGTGGCTCCCGGAGGGCTGGCCTGGCCTGGCCTGGCTGCCCAGGGGCAGCGAGGACTAGGTCCAGCCCATCCCTATGTGGCAGCCACCACACAATGTTACATGGTGGAAATCACAGGGCAGAGAGAGAGCGGGTCCAGTAGTTCACAACTTAAATAGTTTCTCCAAAGAGTCACGTTCATGCCCTCAATGGCTGAAACCAAACATTAATTGCCAAGGACCGGCCCCTCAACAGGTGCTCATCCACCCTGTTCTGGCAGCATCATATTCCACCTTTAACCCATGACATTATCTTAGCTCCTTGGAGCATTTCAAGATGGTCAAGCAAAGAAAGCTGGAAGCTACATAAAAAAGAAAGATGGGGACTTGTGATTTGGGGGTAAGGAATAATGAAAGACAGGAGACGTAACAGTGAAATGGATGAAATTAGGATTGGTGAAATTAGGATTCTGGTAGGAATTTTTGATGTCAAAAAACATGATATTTCAAATGTAAAATGTTTTCTAAGAATTAAAAGAATTCTTGTCATCTTGTTGTGAAACAGATAAGCTGCTTCATTTGATTTTGTTTTCCAGCCAAGCAAGCAAGAGCCTGAGGGAAGTATGGACATACACAGTTATTTCATCTACAAAAGTGCAGCTTTTATGTCTTTATTTTCAAGGCCTCCTTGTGCAGGGAGCTTCTGGGTTTAAAGATCAACATTCAATAGAAACTTGGATTAGAAGCATCCACTGTCCCTGTCTGTGTTTTAGGAATAGGTGTTAGAAATTCAGCATTTGGGATTTACACTTTGGGGAAAACGCAGTGGAAAGCTGTGATACAGAGGTGTCTTGGAAAGAAGCCATTTGTGGTCAGCAAAGATTCTTTTCAAGCTTGTTAACCTCTGAATTGTGTTTACATAGCTGCCTAAAGGATTTCTGCAGTTGGAATATGTTCCCCAGCCAAAACACTTGTGCGACACAGCTGTTACCATTTGCCCCATGGATGCTCACCTTTTGGTTAGGGCTGAAGTAACCTCTGGCTAACTTCTAAGATAGCTGCACTGGTTAAAATTCTTCATACTCCCATGTTTCAATATTAACTAGGCTTTTAGGCTTATGATTACTGCATCTGGTCAAGACATAGGGCTGTCACCCAAGAAGTCTTATCTGTTGTCTTGCCATTTTGCCTAAGGCATGTTAGCATGACAGTTGTATTGCTAGAATTTGGAGAATTTGTTGTAATCAATTATTGTTGCTAAAATGTTTAATTCTGTAATGTAAATGCACAGAAAGGCTATGAAAGATGCATAGTTTTCTATTAGAAAAAAATAAATTTCAGTATTTCAAAAAATTAATACATGTTACATGTAACTAAAGATACATGATCATATCTTGGGTTTTTTTTTTCATTTTCTCTTGGAAGTGCTCATGTATTTTCTTCCTCTCTTAGGAGTCTCAATTTTTCCATTGGAATGTCATGTTCCCATCTGAGAAATTTTTCAGCAGTACTCTTTTTTTTTTTTTTTAATCGTACTTGTATCTTACCCAAAAATTGTGGGGTACCTCCAGAGAACAGGAGTGCATGAACTAAAAAAGCCCATTACAGTTCAAATCTTTCCAAGGTTCATGTTCTTCACTGAAGAACCTTAACATTATGAAGTATTTTGAGGGTAGTGAAGGCTGATTTTTTGGTGATAAATAACAAGTCCAGATTTCTACTGTGAATCTGCCTCTCACAAAAATCTGTGTCAGCTCACTTTGCCAGTTTTTGCTGTTATCACAACCCTGGTGTATGAGATTAGCAACTGATTTTTATCATACAAGATCTTATGGAGTATGTCATATGGATTAGGGTAGTACCATTTTGCTTCTCCAAAATGTGTGCTGAGGACTTGAAAGAACAATGATACCCTGCTGAACACAAGAGGAGATAAATACTTCACTAAGTGCCCTAGCCAACAGCATAATAAAAAAGGAGGCACTTCATTTTCCTAAAGCTCAAAGTACCTTTCAAGAGCAAATTCCAAACTCTGAACCACTGGAGTTTGTGTAATAAATGTGACACTGACATTTTGTACTGCCCATGATGAGATGAACCCACAACTTAGAGCACTGGCCACACCTACCTGCCCTGTATTTTACCTGAATCTACCTATCTTGGATGTGTCTTTTTCATGTGGGAAAAGATGTTAATCTTAATTTTGATACTCTGTGTAGACTGCCAGGCCTTTCACAGCCATACTGATGGTGGACAGCTCTTGACCTTGCTAGGGGAGTGGCCATGGCTGATATTTATGGGAGGTGTAACATCTGTGGGACAAGGAGGGGTCACCACCTTGCCTGAGGCAATAGTGTGGTGGTTGCATTATGTCACTTTTCCATATCCCTGATCAAATCAATGTGATTTAGCCAGAATAATTTTTAAACTGCATGACTAAGAACCTTCCTGCACTATGTGTTTTTAAGTTCTCTTCAAAGAGGGAGTTATTTTTGCTTGGCCTTTTTATTTTAATGGTTGCTGAGGTTAATGGGTCTTGTGTTCAGGTTTTAATGCTGCTTTTGTACGGCTGCAGAAAATAGCTTAGACACACAACCCTTATACTTATAAACCTGTGGACTTATAGGCCAGTTGCAGTATGTAAAGGATCTTCACTCAGAGGAACCAAAATTTTAATCTTTCCAATATTTGCATGTATTGTTAGAGGTGCACAATTTCCATCTTTCACCTCTCCCAATCTTGTTATGATATGCTGTTGAGCTGAAAATAAGATCAGAGCCACTCTTGGACACTGTTTCAGCAGTGCTTGGGTCCTTGGGAACAGACACATCTTTCTCCTGCTGTTTGCCTGCAGTTGTTTCCCAGTTCTTTGAATCACAGCACTGAGATGCCTGCAATCCAGATACTAGAGGTTCTGCTTCATTTCTCCCTGGCAGAAATCTGATTTGGCACTTACCTACCTGTCCTTTGACTGGAACTTTTTAAGATACCTTAATTTAATATATTTGTTATTTCTGTAAAAAACTTCATATGCTGTAAATGAAGATGTATCATCTGAGAAATGAGGGTCATATGTTTAATTGCAAATGTCTTGGGTTTACTGCATTCTGGTGTAATTTTGTGATGTCCTCACCCAAGAAACAGCACATGATTATTTGTAAGCTTGCCATCCCTGTGAGGAAATTTGATAACGCTTTCAGGATCTGTGTTGTAAGGCCAGTAATTGCTGTGATCCAATAAGGGAGAGCTATGTGGTGGCATCACTCGAGAGAGTAAGCGTGGTGTGACTGCTGCTGCTTCTCGGATCATGCTGCCTAATGAAAGATTAATGATGAAATGATGCGCTGTAACAAATATCTTTGCCACCACATCACAGGTTTGATTTGAACCAATCAATACAGTTCATTCTCCTACGGGTAGCTAATGATAGCATGCTTATGAGAAATGAAATGGCCTGCAATCTAAGACAGCCTGCTCCTTCTCACTGTATCTGCTTTAAAGAAACAGCATTCCTTTTATAACCTCATCTTGGGAACAAAGGAGAGGTTAAATTCTGGGGGGAAATGTTAAGAAAGTTTTTATTAAAAAATGGAACTCAAGAAGAGAATCCTGTATATTAAAAATAAATCAGAATTAAAAGTCAATGAAACATAAGTTGTAAAGAAAAATGTCTCATATTCTCAGAGTTAATAGTATCTGAAAGAGCAAAGATTTTGATTTGACCTTGGTGTTTAAAGATCAGATGTACATTTATGTGTGTGTTCTTAACACTTAAGAGTGACTCACTTGCCTATGAAAGGCAGGGGGGTCAAGTCCCCTCTATTTCACATTGACCCATCTGAGGAGAAAAGGAAAGAAATTGGAATATCATCCTTCTTCAGGGCCAGATAAATTGCAGACGTAACCTACTGAGCATTTAAAAAAATTATACAAGCTATATTAATTGTAGAAGGCAAGTTTAGGACACAAAGAAGGGTCTGTATTTAAGTAATTCCCTCAAAGATAATCCTGTGAGAGGCTGAACAATCTTAGAAGTAGAAGGCAGAATGACAAAACTCAAAAAGTTTTTCAAGATTTCAAAATTCAAAAAAGATTTCAAGATTTTTTTCCTGAACTTCTAAGCCTTTTGAAGTAGACTTTGCATTCTTGCTTTTGTCTAAGTAATAATATGTTGTGAAAGTGTTGGTGGTAAGTTGCTGTAGCTACACATGGAGTAAGATACTGTAAAATATGAATAAGGGAGCTTGACTTTTGAGCTCTTGTTTATGATACTTCAGCATTACATTATGCAGAATGGGAACTCCCTACCTGTCTTAAAAAAAAAAAACAAACCAAACCGAAAAATCCCCCGAACTCAAGCTCAAATTCTCTAATGTAATATTCTGATTTTCATAGCAAAGTAGAATTGCTGTCCTCTACAGAACCATACTGATCTGGCTTCAGTTACTTCTTAGGTACTTGTCCTGGTTTTGAAAGGACAGGTATCTGCCAGCAAAAGCTGGAAGTTCCCTTTGAATAGAGAATGTAAACCTCCCCTCAAATTATTATAATTTTGCAATTAGGTGCTCTCAGGCAAAGTTTTGGGAATAGGAATAACAGTCCTTTAATAGGAATATTAAAGATACAAGTGTAATAGTACAGAAATTAAAATAAACATGCAAATAAAACAAACAAAAAAAACACAGAAAACCCCTGACAGAGTCAGGAATGTGACCTGTTGGTCAGGGTGTTAGAAGCAGTCCAGATCAATTCTTCCTGGACTAACAGATGCATTTCTGTGGAGTAGAGATGGTCCTGAAGAAAGTCCAGTAGTGGTGAGATGGGTCCAGTCTTCCTCTGGGAATCCAGTGGAAAAAGGATGTCCTGCTGTTCATGTCTCCCCTTTTTATCTAGGTAAGGATGCTTGGGTCCCTCCCAGCTGGGTGGAGCATCTCCCAATGGGATGATGTAATATCTCATGTCATTCATTGGTGAGCATTAATGGCCCATTATCAGAAAATATCAGCTCCAAAACTCGTGCTTGGCCACCCTATTGTTTTGGTTAAGTACCCAGCAATTAGCTTCCTAGCAACCTAACGGAAAAAATTCAACTAACACAAAAGAAACAATACCCAACCTCCAAGAGTACTAAACAATATATCTAAAAAATCATGATAATTAATTTCCTAGATTAAAATAGTATTTGCTTAGTACTTGAGATACTTGCATGCGTGATGATTTCATTCTAGATTAGTAACATCATAAGCTTTGTAAATGTTACCATTATTATCACTAACAATGTTACATTCCTAATACCTGGAACAAATTTAAGATTATCACCAGAAATATCAATTCGACATCAATATATCAGTACTGGAAAATATATTAAATATAAATAGAATTTTCATGCTATCATTTCCCAGGAGCACAGATGCACAAAAACACTCCCTTGCAGTGACTAAGCAGTGTTTGGTGAGTAAGGCTCTTCCTAAGACCTGAACAGCAATTCTAATAGCAATTTCAGACTTCACTTTTGCCATTCCTACACAGTTGTAAGAAATACATATATTGACATAATGTGACATTTCTTAATGTTTAGCTTTCTAGTTTTCATCATGCAGCAGGTACAAGGACAAATTAGTTACCCCTGGCTGCAATCTGAGCATCTGTGCCTCAGTCACTGAAGTCTGTATTTTTTTTTTTTTTTATTTCTTCCCCTACATATTGATTACATTTTCTTTCCAGACTGCACTGTGATCAATTGCTATCCCATTTCTTGGATTAACTTGGATTTCTCATCTTTTCTATTTTCATTTCCTTTTTTCTATTCCAGTAAGTGCTTTAACGCTTAAAATGTTTAAAAAGAGCCTCTTTCGCATAAACCCTGGAATTTGCCAGGATCCCTTCTTACAAGAGGGGCATGGTCTAATGGTGAACAACCTGAGAGATGGACATAGCTGTGTTTTTATGCCAGGTGGTTTAATTTTGTGGCCTTAGGCAGGTCTCTAAACTACCTGCTAGGAGTAGGATTAATGAGGATTAATTGAACAGACAAACTGCTGTTTAATGCTTAACATTGTCTGATTTTAACAATCAATGTACATTTAGTGCCAGTTTTGGAAACAAAGTCTGTGATGTTAGTGAGTGAAATTGCTGCGTTCAGGTTTTTTTCAGTGGTCTTGCCTGTAGAATGAGAATAAGATTCCTGACTCCAGCCATACAAATTCATAGTTACACAGATTCAGGAAAAAAAAAAACAAACCAAAAAAACCCCAAAAAACTGTCTTTTCTGTTTTTCCTTGGTAACTGATATTTTTTTCTTAAAATACCTGTCAGTCTTAAAGAAAAATATGTTTGTCTGTCTTTGTGAGTATTCATGTTAAAATTAATTTCAAACTTGTTGCTATTCATAGTACTGAAACAGAAGATGGAGAGAAAACAATATCCAGAAGAAAAAGATGCCAGAACTGATGTCTAGAGAAATAAAGTAGTAAATAATGCTGTTAATTTTACATTGTATTAATTTCCACATAAAGGATGCTGTAAAAGAAATATTCAAAGTATTGAATTTTGTCAACTTGTTAATAGTTAGATCAGACTTTTCTTTCAGAAGAATCAATTTATCTATATCCTTAGTGTTTATCTTATTTTTATTTCTCTGTCAAATTTCTCTGTAATTGCACTATTTGTACTTCATTTTTCTTGAATATGAGTGGCAAGATCTTGCATTATGCTTCATTCTGATTAGCACTTTGTATCCTGGCACTGCCTTTCCTGGCAACATCTCACCCAGAATATTGTTCTTTGTGCCACATCACAGTGATTGCTCACAGTCATCCGCTGATGCACTAAGTATGCCTTTTTCTTTCTCCTCATTTGTGATTTCCAGCTTGTCACAGGAATTCTTACTCCTGTATGGATGACCATGCACTTTATCTAATTTCTTTCTGTTATTGCAGAGTTCTCTGCTCCCCCTTGGTGTGGAATACAGTCTTTCTTTGTACTAACAGCTTATCAGAAACCTAGTTTCTCTGCCAAGGTCACAAGGGAAAATATTAAATATGTCTCAAGGCAGCTACTTGAGGAATTGCCTTTACCGTTTCTCTCTAGCCTGATATTGGAATTGTTTGAATGGCTATCTCTTTAACCAAAGTGTAGAAATATAAGTGCACATATTCCAAATTTTCCTGTTAAGGATATGCATAGATATTAGATTTTATAAATCATACTGAAGCATAGAAATGGACTGCCCTACAGTAATCAAAGAAGTCTCTGGGAGGTTCTAGATGTTCTTCAGGTATCTGCAAAACAGCTCCACTCCATCCACTGTGCCAGCACAAAGATTTCCAAGCCAAGCATCACATTTAAGAAAGCATCTCTGCAATAGTTACTTCCTTCCAGTCTGCCCATTGTGTAACCAGGGTTGTGATTTGGAGCTGCCAGGGCTGGCATGTGTTTTTAAACACCTTTCAGTAGCAGAACACACCTATGTTAGTAACTGAAGTTTGGGTTAGGGCATCTATATCCACTCTGAGCTTTATCTAGTCAGGTCTGGAGTACTGTCAAGGATGAAGCATATGCAACCTCTTTGGACAACCTGCTCCAGAGCTTGGTGGGTGAACCATATTAATTCTGAACTCAGGCTTGCCTGAGAATCATTATAATTGTATTGTTGTGTTGTTACTTAGGCCTGATGTACTTAAGCTAGCATACACATTGTTATTTTAAGTATCACTGTCCCTGTGTCCTGATTTATATGTATAATAGGTAGCTCAGCCAGAAATTTGACCCAGTTATTGGTGTGGACTAACAGTGGGGCCTTTTAGTAACTGGATATTTGAGTCTGAGCACATCTTTAGTTCATATTTTCCAAGGCAATGTCTTGCTTCTATTTGGCATGTGATTTGGGAAATATAAATCAAATAATTTGGCAAACATTTTTTCTGATGTCATTCACAACTGGAGCAGATGTTTAAATGATCCTGTTTACCTTTGCAATTGTAGCATAAAATTGAAGAAGGAGCCCCTTCAAAGCTAGGCCCTGAACATTTTTTTCTTGAGTTTCAGTTGCAGCTGAAACTTTTGGAAAACTTGTCTCTGATGTCAATCGGAATGAGATGGGGCATGTTTATAGAATAAAGGCATTATGTTGGCTGTTAGTGGTGCAATGTGTATGAATAAAAAGGGTTTATCTCACTAAATGTTCAGAGGTTTGCCTGAAATCACTTTCAATATCCCTTCTTGTTCTCTATACAGTAAACTATGTAATTAAGGAACATGTTATACAGAAAACTCAGTTTAAAAAATTGATTTTTAAAGCATAAAAGAGGCAGTGATTGAAGTCCTGCCAGGCTCTATTGAATACTCACATGTATTATATTGTAAACATAATATGGTTATACTGTATGTTGTCATAATAATTGGCAATGGTACTGGAGTCCATCATTGAGTGCTTTGTTCATATGGTAATAGATGACAAGGGCTGCAACATTTGTTGGCAGCAAAGCTGTTTTCCTATCTCTTCATAAATTGGTTTCAGAATAGTTTTGTGGGGGTTTTTTTGAAACTGACTCTCTTAGGATCCAGATGACTTTATCTTTTTTAAATGAGATTTGGGATATTTTCCTTACAAGTGGTGTTCACTCAGTGCTGTGACAGAGGCTGACATTCTTCATTTTTCTGGAAGCATGGCACTATGATGAGAGAGGGAAGGCTCAGCAGTGTGCCACAGCAGAGATGAGTGGATTGAGATTCAGTGGGATCCAGGGCTGAAAGATAGCCTGAGTCAGGAGACAACATCCAATGTTAGTCTGGAGGCCAGCAAATGGTTTTAGGTTTGGGGATAGGAAGAGTCTAGTTAGTCTGTGTAGGCTTGATTCCGTGATCCTAACTCATGCAAACCATGTGTCCAGCAGACTGACATGGGATGGTACCTATTCCTTGTGAGTAACTAGAAAAACTGCCCTATCCATTTGCAAAGGTTCTGAAGAGGCAGTCAGAATAGAGAACAGTTGGGAAATGGCCATTTTTCCTGCAGAAACTCCCAGAGGTTCTTTTTTTTTTTTTCTTCTTTTTTTCTTTTTTTCTTTTTTCCTGTCTGTTTCTGGACTTTCACAGGACACAAGCCTCTTCAAATGATTTATTTTAAGATCCAGACCATGTGTGAGACAGGGCTCTGCAGGATCCTGAAAGACAATTTGCGGTGGCTTCAGGCATTCACAGTAGGCATTCATTTCAGTTGTAAGGGAGTGAATTTCACCTGACACAGAATTAACAGCTGAAAAAAGGTTGTCTGTACCAGCACTTCATCTTCCAATTTCAGACTATAAGCCTCAACTTTCTCAGCTTCTGATTCTTGTTAAATCTGCACCAACCTGTGCCTCACCATGCTTTTATTGTTATGTATATCTTTCACTTTTTGCCGGTTTGAGTCAGCTCTTTCTGATTTTAGTTACACATGATGTAGTCATGTGCTTCTACTCTTTTCAGGCTCCCATGCCTTCTCCTGTACTGTTTATGCCCCTGTCCTGCTGTCTCTGTGTCATTTTCTCTCTCATTTCGCATTGTGTACCATTCTCTGTCTCAAAGCCCGTTTGTGTCTTGTCTTCATTATCAGTGTCCTTGAACTTCCAGCTGCAGAATATTCCACATGTATGTCTACTTCTACTGATTGTAAAACAATCAGTTCTACGAGGATGTCTTGTTTCTACAAAGCAGACATAACTTGATTATGTCTTGCACTGATGTGTGGTATTTGGCTTTCCCTGTTGTCTGCACGGGCATTCCAGATCTGTAAAGCTGCTGCCAAAAATCTGAACCTAAGGCTAAAGCTCTCACTCAATCCATAGCAATATCTCAACAATTTCCACTTAGAAAGCACACAAATTAACATTGTAATGTTTTTCAACACTGTAAAGATTTTATTTACTGGCATCTGATGAAATTGCAGCTTTTTTTTTTTTAGTGATATGTAGCAACAGGTGCACGTGTAAATTCTATTGCACAGTGGATTCTCATCTCAGGTATAATAAATGCAAACTGCAGTTGTTCCAAGTGCTTTTCTCATCAATATTCTGATTGTTTGTTGTCTGAATAATCCG
Source organism: Aegithalos caudatus (assembly GCA_013389925.1). Lineage (NCBI taxonomy): Eukaryota > Metazoa > Chordata > Aves > Passeriformes > Aegithalidae > Aegithalos > Aegithalos caudatus. The sequence goes on along the minus strand of WEIU01017476.1, from coordinate 72,870 downwards.
TATTTTAAAGCAACATTTGCTAATAAAGAATTATTGATTAGGATGTTATAAATGAACTCAACCGAATAAAAAATTCAACAAAAATTTATTAGATTGAATACAACCAAATTAGAAAAGCCCACCACCAAAAACCAAAAAAATACAGGACCGAGCCTGGGAGTCGGCCTGGGTGAACCAGAGATCAGCCTCGCCTGCACTGATCTCCCCCTAGTTCACAATTTGCTGGTCCAGGCCTTGGGTTTTTATACAGGTTTTCAGCCGTAGGGCTGAGAAACTCCCAGATTTCTATTGTACAGTTTGCTTTCTTTAGATATGTTAAAGATGTTCTGGGTCTGTGAATGAGATGTGCATACAGTATACAATGGCTTTGCTGCTTCTTCAGGAATTATTCATGGCAGGACAGGATGGCTCAATTAAGTCTTGATGAAATTTTCTCCAGTTGCGATCCCATGATGACATCTTGGGACTGGTGCAGGTGTCCTTATCAGCCTTGCTGTAGAAATGTAGATGAATTCCCGGAACCGAGGTATTCTGTGAAAAGGACTGCCAGGAATCTTCTATTCACTTCTCATATCTCATCGGGTCTTTCTACAGTACCGGGGACTCAAGGAGATAGTTGTTTTCCTGCCTGTTGTCCTGCCCTGATGGTAATCAGATCATCATTCCTGGAAGCGACTCCCACATGAAGCAACCCTTCTGTGGCTGAGTCCCAGTGTGTTAGGTTTGGATTTATCTTCAAACTTACATTACATTTATATTTAGAACACAGTATACAGAAATGGTACAAGAAAAATACAAATCGCACACTTCATATATAACAGGGCATGCTAAAAGGTCCTCTCCCTACACCAGTGCTCTGCACAGTAAGACATGCGTTGGCTGCATGGGATCAAAACAGAACAGGAGAGTTTTCACAGCACACAAGGGAGCTGAAAATTGCAAAACCACTATGAATTTTTCTTGGTGTACTTTACACCCTATGAGGGGAAATCTTAATGCAACAGTGCTCAGTACTGTTACTGGGACTGATTTAGCTTGTACTTTAACCAGTATAAAAGTCCTGATATCTGCACTTTTTTTTTTTTTTTTTTTTTTTACTATTGACCAGTCTGCTGCTTTAGCAGTCAAGCTTTACAAACCATGAAAAATCTTACAGGTATGGCTGTACTTAGCCACACCTCTTACTCTGGGGGAAATGGCAGAATCTTATAGAAAGGTTTCCTGTGCTGGAGTAACCAGAAGTTGGGCCTGTTTATATCCTCTACACTGGAAAATTCAGAAAAGGGTAGTGTTGCCATTCCTTAGATTCTAAGGTGATATGCTTGAAAGCACACAACAACCTGGCCATAGGAAAATTGCCTCTCCAGCTGTTTTCCAGCTTTATCAAACATTGTAACAAATAAGGAAAGGAGTGCACAGATGCAGCTTTTCCTTGATGAGTCATTTATTACAATTCTTCCTTGAAGAGGCTTGAAGCTCTTGTTTTCTTCAAAGTGACATTGTTTATTAGAAACCTGAAAGATCATGTGCGTGAGAGATCATGTCAGCTGCTGCTTCTTGCAGATTGATAAATTCACACCTATCACTTTCTGGAGGCTGCCCAAGGGGCAGGTGCAGAGTTTGTGAACATGAATTGGGTGCTGCATCACGTTGGAGTCATGCTAAACTCTTTGTCCTTCATAGTATCCTACCTTTTCAATGAGTGCTGTGGAAATTGTTTGCTCTCATCCTTTAAACAGTACAGTGTTTGTATTTCTTTGATCATGGTCCAAGAGCAAAGTTCAGTATGTTGAGGAAGTGTTGTTTAAGTGCAACTGATCTAAAAATATATCAAAAGGAAGACTACTGTATATGAACATATCGTGGAGAGGCTTTATATAGGCCTTTTGATATCTGTAAATACATAAAACAAGGAAACAGCAGCATATGACATGGTTATTTCTGGAAAAGCAGAAGGTCTGACTTATACCTTGCACAGCAGTTGCTCCTGAAGAAATTGTGTGTGGAATTAAGAACCCCCAAATTAGAACCATTTCCATAGGGTTATGAAGATTCTGCTCCAGATCATGCTGCTGCAAATTGATGGCAAATCACATGTTAATGTCAGCGGGATCAGGCTTAGGATTTCCACTTCCCTCTAACTGCACCCTTTTAACAAAACCCTTACCTTTCCAGGGAATACTTGTTCTGAAAGAAGCCTGAGGATCTGACAATCTTGAGTGAATTGTGGCAGATCTCAACACAGCATATTTCAAAATCAGTGAAGTGGTGTGATGGTATCAGCTCAATTCTACAGACAAAGAGAGAAATATATATTTACAGTGTTCACAGCAGGAGAAAATCTGGAAGAACCTACTAGGTCAGTTAGTTTGCTCACTGTGTCATAGGTCATTATTACCCAGTTACCTCTGTATAGAGTGTTTTATGTTCAACTGCAGTAGTAAGCAGTCAAATAGACACTGACCTACAACTCTCAAAAACTTATCCAGCCTTGAAATGAAATAATTGAGATTTCCCATAGTAATTTCAACTATAAATAACTTGTTTAATAGGCCATGTTTCTACATGAACTTTGTGTTTACACTAAGTTAGGAACCAGCATTTTCTGTTCTATTAAGTCAAGCTAGTTAATAATGTTAACAAGTGAGTATTTTCTTCAAACATGTCACTGTAAGACATTTTCCTCTTTAAATAATTTTGTCTGCTTTTTTATGTTTAATTCTATTTTGAAAGCATTTTTCCTAAAGTGTGAAACTTGGTGTGGTGATTCACAGCATGTTTCACGAGTGTAAAAGCTGGTCTATACATACAAGGAATGTATTAAGACTGTTTTTTTGTTTGGATTTTTTAGCTATAATGTCATCTGTTTGTCACTTGTAATTCTTGGTACTCTTCAGACCATGTTTTCCAGGGTGAAGACTTGGCTAGTGGTGGAGCTTTTATTTCTACTCCCCTTTCAGTTTGCTGTATCAAGACATGTTTAATTAGGCCTGGCTTAGTTTATCAAGTGATTAAAATTGTTCTTCATTAATATCTTCATTTTTCATCCTCACATTTTTATTGATCTCACAGATCTTGTTATCATGGATGCATGTATTTATTTTCTTCTCATAAAAGCCCTAAAGTTTATGTTGCAAGTCTCCATTCATTATTACTTTGTTAGATCTTCCAGTTTTCAGTTAATTTAATACATTTTACTGATAGTATTGTGCCAGTGTTCATAATGAGAATGTCATACACTATTAAGTCAAGTGCTCTCCACAGATACATTGCAAATATACAATTATTTTCATCATCCAAATACTTGTCTCATCAAACAATGCAAACACTTGTTCTATAAGACCTGTTTGCCACAAAACTGGGTTCACTGGGATGATATTACTTATATTCCATCACTTCCATTCTTCATTAAATTTGTAACAGTTTTATTACCTGGAAGGAAGGTCAGACTCACTGTCCATTAGTTCTGAGTCATCCTGCTGGCATCTGTTATTATTGGCACAACATTAGCACTTTTTCAGTCAAATGGGATTTCCCTGGAATGCTTTAATTTAGTAAAATAAACATGATTAGCTTTCAAGTCTTTTCTGTCTTAGATCTTAGGTGTGAGGTAGATGAATTGGCTGACTTTAAAATGTTGATTTCTAATGCATGTTGTATAACGTTCTGCTTGGTTACCAGGGGACTGGAAAATAGTTCAACTTAATCACATGACTTAAGAACAGCTGTCCAAATACGGAGTAGAAATATTTCTAAATATGTCTGTTTCTTCTGCACCACTATTGAAAGTTTTAACATTTACTGGCAAAGGGTTTCTATAAATGGTAGAATATTGTAATCTTGATAAGTTTGAGGGTTTTTTTAGTTCATTGTGTTGCATTGGTGATGTCAGCTGTGGACTGTTTTTAACTTACTGATATTTTTCCCTTTGTAACTTCTAACTCATAGGGATTATTACTCTTTATCTTTGTTATTATATAGCACTTTTTGTTATAAACTTGTGCTCGCACTTGAATTGTGAAAGAAAACAGCATTTTTAGGCAAAATTATCCTTTCTTGACTGTGGAATTACAAATTTATGACCATCCTAAGATTTCTTGTTAAAAAAGCTTCTCACTTTTGACTTTCAATTCCATTTCAACCATAATTTTAATTACTGTGATAGGATTCTGAACTTGCAGGTTACCGACAACTGCAGCACACTCATGTCTTTACGCAACAGTGTCTTCCTCATCTCTTCTACTCATTATGCATTTTTAGTGTGGTTTGTTAGCACAAAATCACATTTTAGCATTTAAATCACATTTTACATTGTTGTGTTCACTACTAATAATGGCATCATTCTCTTGCATTGGCAGTGATTTCATGATCTCTGGTTCATTACCTCTTCCAATCTCAGTATGTAAAAGACTGAAAATGTCATATTTTAACACTCTGCCATGCTAGTTCAAGTTTGTCAGAGACTGAGCATGTACTAGGTTTGCTTTCTTGCCAACTTCCTCAGGTGTTGCTACTGTAACATCCTCCTGCCTACTCCAACTTATCTCCAATGGAACAGAGAGAAACACTTGCGCTGTCCCCTTTTTGAGTTTTTCTAAGAGGTAAGGTTACCACAGGGAATGTATTTTCATAAAAGCCCTGTTAAAGAGGTCTTCCCAAGTAATGCACTTGTTTGTCTGTTATCCATATGATCATATTTACTCAGTGGATAATGTTATCTGTTCTAGAAGTGATGCTGCAAAAGTCAGATTTCAGATACATTTCATCACATTGTTCTCTATGAAAAATTTTCATCAGCATGTCTCCCACAGTGGTATACCATGAATGCAGAATCTGTGGTTCTAACAGCAGAAGCCAATACTAATTTTTTTCTTTTTTTCCTTATAAACTTGCACAGCAGACCCCCATTTTAGTTTAGTGCATTTTGCCTCTGTGGCTCAGAGTTCCACATACCTGAAGGATGTGTCAGCATTTTGTTCCAAACCAGTGTATATTTTTCTTCTTTTAGAATAGCATGTTGTACATTAAAAAGGATGATATAAAGAACATTTGAGGGAGTTATAGCATCCAGCTGGTTTGTAAGCGATATTAAAGGCTGCTCCCAGGAGTAGAACACCCTGCATGTTTTACAGTGAGCATTCAAATTCAGTCACCATTCTGAAACAATAACTGTTCAGAGGTGATAAAGCAAAAATGTGGCTTGGGCATGCCTCTTTACTTTAGTATTTTAAATCAAATGCTTTCCCAGGCCAGGGCCCTTAGCACAGTTCTCCCCTCTGACTTCCTCTTTCCTTCCTGAAATGTAATCATCACTGTAGGTTCTCCTGTCTCCTGTACTCCCAGGAAAAGCTGTTTCCTTAGTACACATACATTGCAATTAAACCTCTTAAACATAATTTTAGTAATAGTTATTTTAGGAATATTCCTGATTAAACCTCCCAATTAGCACAGACCTAGAGGAAACTAGAAGTAAATAACGGCTTCTTTCAGTGTGTTTTCCTATCCAGAATACTCATAGATAATGACCAGAGGAAAAGACGGTTGGCAAAATTGAACTGTACCTCTTCTGTCATGGACTTTCAGTCTGGTTTCTAACTGAGGGAGGAGAGGAACAATAACCAAGTAGAATTAAGATGTACAAAGGTTTTTAAATGCAGGCTTTTGTTTTTCTAATTGTTATCTATTTTATACTCTGTTGAAGTGATCATCTTCTTATACATACTTTATCTCGTGTTCTCCAGTGATAGAGACAAAAAACTTAATGATGTCTGAGTGTCACACGTTTAACCTGTGGTCTTGATTGATTTGTCCATATCATGTTGCTAAGGAAGTCTTTAGGGTCTCGTCATATATAAGGACACATTTCCTTCCTGAATGAAGATCACAGAAGGACTTTCTGTGATAAACCAGTACAGTCCTACTGTAGGAGTAGTGTTATATTTGACATGATAAATACAGAAAAAGTACTAGAAATCACAGTGGCTGAGCCACAGAGTATTTCTGAATCCCGACTTGTTTGGATGTTTTGAGAGAGAAAATGAAATTGTCACATGGTTGCTGATTACATAGTGACTGAATTGTTTGAAACTGGTGTGCTTTGGGAGTCTGTAGCTGGGAAATCCCCAGCATGTGACTGGTACAGCTATGTTTGATAGTGTGGTTTAACTTTACTGCAGGCCTGACTATTTCACCACTTCATTGCATCTTCTACCTGCCTGTTGCAGCATTCCAATAACTGCCAAACATTCTTTGTCTTTCAGAATTTGTATCAGAGTTTGAACATCTGAGCTGCTTGAACTGTGCTATCAATAAAGCAATGGGGAAACAGAGTCCCAAGTGAGGCAAAGGCAAATGTCTCATTAAGGGTGAATACAGATGCTTTCAGTCATCTGCATTTGTGCCACACTGCCGGAAGCTACAAATCAACCGTTAGGAAAAGAGGAACTTCTGGACTTCTGCTTTTCTTCAAGCTATTTCTGTGCTTATCCATCCCCATCTTGTTCCTGTGTTTCATCCTCCTGTGGCATCTTGTCAGCAGTGGATGTGGTGTGTTGTTTGGCATGTTTGTTACTTATTGGTACAGTGCCAGACACACAGTTCCTTATGGGGTTTATAAGACTTTTTGTAATACAAATCCAATATCCACAACTGGTTCCTTGGTTGACTTGTTTTGACTCACTGTGTGTCTAATATGTGGAAGTGTTGGCACTGGGTGGTGCAAACTTTCACCAGATTCCCATGGGAAAATGTAAGATGCTGCACTGTGGCTCTGAAGTGACCCCTCAGAGGCCTGCAAGACAGAATTCTAGCTACTTCCTTGGAAATTTGGATAATTAACCACTGCAAACCATCTCTGTGGTGACTTCACCTGGTAAGTAGTCAGCTTTTTCCACACTTCTGCCACTCCCTGGAAGCTTCCTAACACTCGTGGGCTCCACTTTCTCTCCCAGAGAGGAACTCACAGCACAAACTGGTAGCAACCAGCAAGCTCCATGGCATTCCAAAGAACCACCTCTTCTGGAGCTTGGGATACCAATTATGTGGTCCCTAGAACACTGCGATCCCTGACCAGAGGTAGCTACTAAGAAATAACTGATCTGATTCAGAAAAAAAGAAAAAAAAGAAAAAAAACAACAACAAAAAAAAAACAACAAACAAAAAAAACCCAAAACAAAAAAAAAAAACAAAATAAAACAAAACAAAACAAAGCAAAAAACAAACAGTGAAGCACCAGGTTACAAAGTCTTACACACTGTGAGGAAGATGCACAATTTTTTCCATGTTTACAGAATATTTGCAAGATGTGTCTCTTGAAAGTACATTTAGCCTTTGCTTCTCAGATTTACCACATATTTCTTTCACATGTGCGATGTGCAGTTATAATCCAGTGGGGCTCTGATATTTCTCCTCTATCTCAATTTTGCTGGTTTGGGGATTTGGAGAATGGTGCCACTTTAATCTTTCTGCCAAAGCTTTGCATAACATTTAAAATACATTTCCCTCTTGGTATGTATCACCTCATGTTTCTAGAGACCAGGTAGGGCTTTTTCTCTGATATTTAATGAATTATTTCAAAATGCCTAATAGAGTGAGATGTCGCCAGCAGATTCCAGAAAGGATTTTGCTTGTGTTTAATTTTAAGCCTGAGATTTTTCACATGTGGTGGCAAAAACATCTGTGGTGCAATACTGTAGCATACTAACTTTGCCTTCTCTAATTCTCAGTATAAGTTGTGTTTGTTGATAAAATTCTATCTTCAGGGTTGCTTGTTATCAGCTTTACACTATAAGGGGTAGAAAGGAAAGTTGTACATATATGTGTTGTTACTTTTAAAATATAGAACAAGATTATCTGCAGATTGGTATATTATTCATATTATATTGTTTATTTTTATAATATTTTTAAGGAAACTTATTCCTTTATGAGGCCTTTCGGTATTCTCTCCCTTCACTTCTTTCATAACAAAGAGCAACCTGGTTAAGTAGTCAAAGGGTAGCAAGAGATGACAGAAACATTTGAGAAATGCAGAGAAATGGAGTAAAGATTAGCACAATAGCAAAAAAGTCATGTGACAAGCTATTACTATTCCCCCAATTCGTTGGTTCCTGGTTTCCATATATTATTAGTATTCCACTGTATTTTGTTTGAGGAAATAGATGAAAGGTCACAACTGTTTTATGAAAGTGAGTGAATCATGTACTGATTCACTGTGTACAGGCAGTGAATGCTCCATGTATTTGTATTTGTGACTGTGCATTCCTCTATTGGCTTGCCATCCGTTCTATGGAAATCTAAATTACTAGAGATGAGGAGGGCTGCAAATCACTTAAACAGAAATGGTGTTGCAATATAACTTGATGGACTTGAACAGGAAATTGCATAGTTCATTTCAATCACACAGTGCAAATTTAGACTGCATCCCCCCACAAATATTTGAGATAAAAGTTAGACTAGCAGGTATTTATTAGGCAGAAGTAGGATGCACAATTGTGCCCAGCGTTTTGGTCATGAGATGGCGAATTCAGACTTTTATGATCATATGCAAGGGCTGTAGCTTAAACATGTTTTGCCTCCCCAGATTTCTCACTAAAAAATCCTGGCTGGGGTCAGTGTCTCTGTGACAGATCATCTCACCCAGAGCAGCAGTTTTGCTCTTGCTTTCCCATCAGTGGCACTGGAGAAGGGAAAATTCCCACAGCTGAGGTCAGATGAAGACAGAGAGGGAAAAATCATGTTGCAGACAAAAATTTGGAGGAAAATAATCACCAGAGATTGTAATCAGGATGATGGAAGAGTCTGGGTTAGTTTTGTTTGCTTTTTCTCTAAGATTGTCCAGGGGCAAAATTGACACATTTTTAAATGCCACATCTGCTCAGTCATTTGGCAAATGTGCCTATCTGTTACCACCAAATTATATAATGCGGTGGGATCAAGGCCTTCACCATAGCCTGCTGGGTTACTTGACAGGATGAGGAACATAACGTGATAATCAGGGAATCTTGTCTTTCTTTTTTCCCCCTTCAACAGAGACACTTTCATGCTTGTGGGAAGGTGCTGTGCTGGCAGTTCTGGGAAGTGAAGCCTTGTTCCCTGAGCAGGCATCACACACACGACTCTGCACATGTCCCTCATCCTGCTGGGACAGCAGCCTCATTCCTACATGGAAAAACAACCTTTAGGGCTGAAAGAGCACATCAGGCCAGCTTGGGCATTTGGCCTTTTTCACTTCACCTTCTTGCCAAGACTGGCAAAACTTTAAAACTGGAGAATTCCCTGTAATTTCAGCTAGAGCAAACAAGAGTCCATCTTATCAGTACTGATGGAAATGTGAAGGCCCATCTGCTAGAGGTACTACCTTTTACTTGAGTCAACAACTATAATTCTCACAAATCATGTAAAACAAGTCAACAACTATAATTCTCACAAAGCTTTAAAACTGCCTTATACAGCTACAGGTGCAGCTGTGATATGGGTCCGTGTGGGCATTAAGCAATCTGTGACTGAGTGCGGCTGCATGGAGCGAAGTAAAGAGGGAAACAGTCCTGCTAGAAATGCAGGTGAATCTACTGTAAACTACTTGGAATCCAAATCCACATTTAGGATCCTATCTAGGAAAGTACTGCTGACCTTCTGTATAGGACTCAAGCAATTGAAAGCTAAGCAATTTCATTGATACATTTCTGGAGTAAGGCCTGATTTTCTTCTAAATGACAAATTTAATTACAGCTCCTCTGCTCTGACATTTAGTTGGGTTTACGTAGGCATCCAGGCTTGTAAGTTGTACATTGTACAAAGGGAATTCAAGTTTGGTTTTCTCTTACTACACCTACAAGTGGAATGCCAGTCTGATGCACTCAGAAATGAAAATAAACACTGAGCAGAGCAAGGAGAAGCACTGTGGGGCATGAGGGTTCAGTATAACTTAATTTGTCTAATGCCATCCTGNTTTTTTAAGCAGAAATAAGTCAAAATAAATGGATTTTCAGCCTTTTCTCTTCAGGTGATATAGGATTAATTTATGTGGTACTGAGCAAATTTTGTAAGTTTCCCAGTGCACATCTTTGGAATTACCTTACAACACATGTATTGAGTGTTGGTTCATTCTAGCAGCCGCTTTGTTTTCTGCAGCTAAATGGAAGCATGATTTGGAATATGAACTGACAAAACTGTGAAGGGAGAATGTCTCTGTAAAATATCTGTAACTATTTACCTTCAAATGTGCAGGCATTATGCAATATAGAATCATAAATTATTTTATCTCCTCTTGATAGGCATGGAGTTTATATCTTTTTGAGATCAAAATATACAACATGCAAGGGGGAAAACTAGAACTGCTGATTCTCCCTAAGTTTGGGGTTTTCTTACAATTATTTGTATAAAATCTCATTTCCTATGAGCATGTTAAGGTGTTTCATGTGTGACTGTATACAAGAGGAAGAAGCAGCTGGGCTAAAGAGATGTGTTTGTGTGTGCTTAAATATTCCATTATTAACTAGTGAGTTGCTTTTCTGAAATCAGGAGGTTTTACTGATGCCCTTTATTTCTTGTAATTTTTGTTAAAGAAATGGTACTGTGTTTTAAAAGATATTTAAGCATGTCATCAGTTCAGGGAAAAATTAGCAGAGGTTACTTGAATATTTAAACTATTTGTACTAATGGGCAATATTAAGTCATCTGAGGGGGGAAGCATGTATGCAGAAGGAGCTGGGTTTGGGAACTTAAACAGAAAAAACACAGAATGAGTAGGAAGCTTATCTTGGGTAAGAGTAGAGAAAAGCTGAGCAAGAGCTCTCAGAGCAGCATCTTGCTTTACCTGCTGGGGGCATGTTCAGCTGTCTCATTTGGTGGATTCTTGGACAGCTGAGAAAGACCTGACCCTGTAAAAGGGCTTGTTAGTTTTATCTTGAAAGTAGACCTCATGAGCAAATTGGGAGAGGGGGAAAAAACGAAGAGTAATGTCAGTAGTTGTTTCTGCCTTCTCTGTGTGGAAGGTTTCTCACCCTTCAGCTGGAGAGTGCAAGTGCTCGAAGAAGCTGAGTACCTGGAGCTGGCACTGCTGAGAGGCTGAAACTGGTGTGGAGTACAGCCTGGAAACAGTGTCAGACACCTCCTGAGAACAGTCTGGCACTGAGGTAAGTTCCTGTGCTTTCAGCAGCAGAGCTGCTACAGAAGCTGCTACACTCCTTCCCTGGCTGCTCCCTCCCATTCCTCAGCTGTGGCAAAGGCTGATCCAGCAACCTTTGCAGCTGTGCTGTGAATGATGGGGTGAAAAGCCCAGTGAGCAAGGTGGAAATGGAATGCTTTGAAATTAAAAATTAATACCAGTTATTAAAACAAACAGTTAAAACTAATTATTATTTGTGAACTTGATTAGAGCAGCACTATTTTGGAGTTAAATTTTATACTAGTATCTTCTAACTGGAAAAACCACCTGAGTTTTGGCAAGGCTCTCAGGTTAAAATGTTAAGAGCTGAGTTGCTTGACTGATGCCAAAGTTAAATGTACTTCCTCAGTGATTAATGATCAGGCCCAGCCTCCACAAGAATATGGTTTCACAAGCCCTTCTTTCTCAGCAGTGTCATCTGCATGTCAGTCATTCCTGCCTGCTGTCACCATCACCTACATATTCACTTGTGCCAGCTGATGTGACTGCACAGTGAGCTAGATTGGGAAGCTAATTAATTCTTTCTAGAAACCCTTTTTGTGGGGAGGAGAAGGGGTAGGAGAGTTTAATTTTCCTCATTACCGTTCAACATGTGCCTGTACCAGCAGTTGTCCTGGCATAGGTAAGGTTGTGGTGTGAGACTAAATTGGAGGAACCAAGTTGTTAAAGTTGCACTGTTACTGAGAAGTTTGTGAAAATACATCTTGTTTTGGTGCAGAGCAGCAGGAAAGAGGATGTAACCAACTCTTTTGGGACTTTCTGGGTTACATGTGGTTATTTTGCTCAGAACAGAGACCTAGCTCAGAGTGCCTGTGGATCCCCATTCAGATCCCTTATTTCTGTACCAGATGGAAGAGGAAATCGCCTTGCTTCTAAATTCTGAAAGAGCAGGCTGTGCTAGAATGGAATGGATGTGAGTTTATTCGCTGATAGAGAGAGAAAAAAACCCTAACTAACCTGAATTTTTCTGTATGATACTGTTGATCTTTGGTGCAGTCATCTCATGTCCTTACCTCCACTGTCCCCTGGGCACTGCTGCCACTGCAAGTGGCCTGTGGTGATGCACAGATGTGTGTCCCTTCCAGGCACTGGCCTCAAATCTGCCTTTCTTTGTGCTGTAAATCAGACATCCTGGACTATCTTCTTCACTGCACAGCCTGTGCACTCCTTGCCTGGGTATCCCACTACTTTCCCTGAACTTCTGGTACAAAGGTTCCTTGCCTTTCTTTTTCCAGGTGTAGTATAGTAAGATTTTGCTCTTTATCCAGTGCTTGCTACTTAGAGTTCTCGCAACTAAGTGCACCTCCTAATTTCTTACACAGAAAAATAGATATAGGTGATGATAGCAGTAGAATACAATCACAGCCTGCTCTCCATCAGGCTGTGGAATAGTTAAATAGCTGTCCTGGCTTCAGGCCACTGCTCAAGTAATCTGCATTTTAACCATTCCTTTTGGCAGCTTGATTTGTTTATTTTTGTGTTTATATACCATGTTTCTGTGGCCCATGTTTTTCTTTTCTATAGATTTATTGTGCTATTAAATAAAGTTAATGAGAACCAAATCCTGCTGTGTGTCTGCAGGCATCTTGCACTGCATACCTGAGTCCACACTCGCTCATATCACTTCTATTTCTTCAGTCCCAAGTTCTTCCTGTGCTGTTACTGCCTAAGCACACAGTGCTGTCCTTATGCAATGTAGATGGAAACCTCAAGCCCTGTGATGCTGTGAAGTTCCCTTCACCTGCGATCTAAGGAAACAGGCTCATCTCAGAGACAGAAATCAAGAGCAACCTGCACGTTCGGTGATGTGATTCAGAAACCAAGGTGGGATCAGGGTTGTGCCGTATGACACAGTGAGAAGTTAATGGTACTAAATAATAAAAAGCAATAATTATCCCTGCTGTTTGCTGTAGTAATCTTATTATAAAAACTCATTGATTCCTTCAGTTCTGTGCATGATCTGTTAACTGGTCAACTGTCAGAAGCCTTTCTCCAGATTTGGTTCAGTTCTCAGGTAGGCAATTTTCCCATCTAAGTTGATACAATTTTGCCTGAGAAGAGAAGGAGAGAGCATTTTAGAGTCTGTGCCATGTAGCAGTATTAAGAGCCTCTAAGACTTCTCTGTAAGCCCCAGGCTGACAAAGCAGCAAAGCCACCCCACCAGCTCTGCCTGGCACTCACCCTCACACCCAAAGTTATCTTGGCTGTGCTTTATGTGGATGCCCCCGTCCATTTCCAGTAGATCAGCAGCCTGCCGTGCTTTTCTGCTCCTCACTTGACTTCAGGAAGCCCTTTATCTTGAGGTTGCCAGATTCCTAAACTGGGTTGCATGCAGGAGTCTCCGCGGCCGGCCGGGAAGTGTTCCTAGGAGGTTGTGTTCTGCCGCCTTCTCGTGGTCCCTGTTCTGCTTGCAGCCTTCTCTCCAAGGCAGGCGCCGCCGGGCACTGCCCGGTGCTGCTCATGTCCTAAGGCCATTCCTGAAGAGCAGTGGTGCTGTTCTAGCTACGGAAAGGTTGCCTAAAAGTATCAAAACCATTTAGGAAGAAAGTCTACATGAGAACCGCGAGGGTGCTCAGAGGGCTGGAGCACCTTTCCTGTGCGGACAGGCTGAGAGAAACCTCATTGTGCCCTCGGTGCTTAGAGGGAGCCTATGAAAAACAGGGAGAGGAACTTTTTACTCAGGATGATAGTCATAGGGCAAGGATGAACAATTTTATACTGAAAAAGGACTTTGATTAGATATTAGGATGAAATTCTTTAGTGAGGCATTGGAACAGGCTGTCCAGAGAAGCTGTGGATGCTCCATCCCTGAAGTGTTCAATACCAGATTGGATGGGGCTCTGAGCAGCCCAGGACAGTGGGTGGCATCCCTGCCTATGACAGGGGGTTTGGCACTAGGTGATCTGTAAGGTCCCATCCCAAACCATTTCATGATTCTATGATAAATTCTTAACAGAGGAACTTTGTAATGAAGCTGATTTGAACTGTGATACTGGGACTTCGCTGGCATAATTCAGTTTCAGGTTTAGTTTTAAGGTCTAGTTGGCTGTCTCAGCAATCATTTTGTTGTTCCTTGAACTCAAATGGAGAAAAATTTGTTGGAGAAGTACAAAACATTAGGCCAAGGGATCTGAATTATTGCTCCGTTTCAACTGTAAAGCGTTGATGAAACTTTGAATGTAGCTTTTTTCGTACCACTTTCTGTATGGAGAATGAAGTGACAGTAACAGCTACTTTATCACAATGTTTGGGGGTTGATTGAAACAAGGTCCTCAGTGCAAAGAATATTTGGTGTAAAAACCAGTAATACATTTCCCAATAGAATAGGACCCAAGTTCTTTCAGAGAATCTTGTCTCAGCAGTTGTATTTTTTTAATGCTTGTACAAAATCAGGGTGACCTCATGCCAAATATAGATTACCCTTTTAAGTTGTTTTTCAGTAAATTCTTACTACAAAGCAGAAGAAAACTAAGGAAAAATATTTACTTTTCATGTAGGCATATTAGAATATGTTTCTCAATATGTTTAGACCTATGTGATTAAATAATTGATTAATTAATCAGTTGTTGATTTAACCTTTAAATTAAAAAAAATCTTTTGCAAGAACTAGAAAGTAATAATTATTTCTGGTTTGGTATCCATCCAGCTATAGTGATGTACAAGTGAAAATTCTACCAAGTACCCTCCTGATAATTAATAACTCTTCTAATAGAAGAAAATTCACATGCTTTTTTCTGCACTCCTCCAAAGGAGTAAATATAGAAATAAAGAAGTTCATAAGAAATTAATATTGTCTCCACCCAGTGTCCCTTTTTTCTGCAATGGAGCAGTAATCTGAGGGACTTTATATCTCCAGAGTATGGAAATTAGGGAAGACTTTCATGAGTAAAGATGGATGAAGAGGTGTCTCTGGCTTTGTCTGTCAGAAGCCACTGTTCAGGACTCAGCAGATGGACAACTTTAGGATATTTGAATGTAACAACTGGGCAGCAAATTTAGCACTGATCAAAGCTCATTTGAGGGGTGGTAGAATTATGCTAAATGGGCTAGAACTCAGAGTGTTGCAAAGTGTTGCTATTAAAAGCATCCGTGATGGATTTGCTGTGGAGGAGATGGCAGGAAGGCAATGGCTGCGACTGCTCAGACAAGCCACATCCTACTATGTCTGTGCCCCGTAGCCAACAGCTGTTTGCAGGGCTACCTTGCTTGGGGTATGACACCTCACTGACATCCAGGGGGTTTGAGTAACTGAAGAGTTGCTTGGACTTCAATTCATGTGTGGCTCCCCACCTGTGTGGTTGTGATGTCAGAGTAAGGAACGGCCTAAGATTGCAAATGCTTATGGGCAAAAGGAGCTATGAAAGCCAGAGGGTCTACAAACAACTAGAAGGTTTTACTAGTGAATTGCACACTTGGCATGGAAATTGGTGTGTTGGTCCCTGATCTACTGTATAAGCACATGGTATGAGTTTGGCATAAAGAGGTGGGATGAAAGGGAAGAGAGAAAGGAAAAGATTAATTAAAGAGAGAAAAAGAGACAGAAGGAGATCACCAATCATGGTTCCAGTATTGACTCCTGTTTGTTATTAATTACTAATAATTATATTGGGCATGTCCATTTTTTTCATAAGCAGCATATCATTATAATTTCTGCTTATTTCATAATATTATTTGGTTTTACTCCGTTGACTGATGCAATTTTCTCTTTAAAAGCTCTTTAAACACATCCCTTAACAGTATTCCTAACTTCTAATCCTGCATTGTTGTCAGTGAAGTCAGAAACTGCCTACCTTTAATTCTTCACTAAATATGAAAGACTTAACTCATTTCCTACTCTTTTCATATAGATCTTTCAAGTTTGTAATGGTCAAGCTTTTTAAAAAATAATTACTAACGTGTAGCAGGGACAAAGTTGATTTTTCCAAATAAATTACTTCTAAATTAATATTGCTACTATTTAATAAAAAAAAATAGTAAGCCTGTGTTTCTGGGTTTTTTTTCTTCATCTTGTCTTCAGATTTTTGAGTTTATAAGCCCTTTTGTGGTGATTTATATTTCCAAATAATCTATATTTTTATGTACAATAAATAGTTTAGACATAGCAGGAAAGACATTGAATTTTTAATGACAAATACTGTAGATATTACTAATTTCTACTAGTAAAGTTATTGGTTTCTCCTTGCTCTTACATGAAGATCAAAACACTTAATACTAGGATTTACAACTGATTCTCTGGAATTTTTATCAGTATTACCTGGGAGCTCTATTTACTATGCAGATAACAATAAGTAGTACAAATGGAGTTAAGATTAAAGGAAATATTTGAATAGAAGATAGTACATGTGAAAAATACATGTCTGAATGGCAGAGCACTGGAATGTGATCCTGGGTTGACATTATAGCTTCATGGAAATTAATAGACCTATCCCAATTTACATGCAGAGTTCAGAAACAAAATAATGAAGTTAAGCCTCAGAGAAAAGGGGACAATCATGGGTGAGACTTTGAGAACAGAGTGAGGAAGTCTGTTGGTTGCATGAAAAATGCACAACAGATATTAAAGTCACTTCAGCCACTGGAATATTTTTTCTCTGTTTCTGTACGTCTGGTAGTTGGCTCATAAATGTTTTCTTATACATGCAGGGTCATGGACTAGCTAAGACAGTTGTTGAGTTTGTCTCTGGTTCTGTTTAAAAATGCACTGAAATGGTGGAGCCGCTGGATGTCTCTCTTGCTTAGCTTTCATGGACAAGGATCAGCCCCCTCCGAATGATGAGCCGGCATCTGGAAAAGATAAATGGGTCAGTGTGGGAGGCCAGCTGCTTGCTGCTGCCCAGCTGACTGGGGTGATGTGATACAACTCTCAATATAAGAGATTGTGAGGTATCAGCAAAATTAACAGATGAGAAATGCATTTTTCTTCCATTCCAAGAGCACTTTTTTTCCTGCCCCATTCCTCTCAGTTGTGCTCTGTGCCAGTGTACTGATGCCAATAACTGAAGATTATTTGAAGTAAGTTAAAATTTGTAATGTCTTTCTCAATAGTTACCATATGTAAGCAAGTACTCTGTTAGGCTGGATATAAGAAATGCACCAGATAAATGTTTTTTCATGCCAGGGTTTTTGGCCCAGATCAGTTAAGCTGGGAGCAACTTCATATAAACAAGAACTAGATTTCCCTTTTCTGGAAGAGTCTGCACTCTCTGCTTTCTCTGTTCTGAAACAGAAATGAGAGAGACATACTTCAGAATTTCCAATGAAATCCTGCTCTGAAAAGGTAGGCATTAGGAGAGAATTTTGGTTACCTGTGTGAATCAAGGATACAGGACCAGGTCTTTGTCTTGTTCAGCTGCTGCATTGGAAAGGCAGTGGAAATCTTTCTGTAGGCACATTATGAGCTCTTGTTTGTTCAAGGCACCAAAAATACATGAAGATAGCAAAATGGTTCAGAAGTTCTTTGGAGGTTGAGAACCTCAAGATGTCTGACTTGTGTAGAATCAAAGAGTTCTGTACTATAGCACAGCAGAGAGCTCTCAGAGATGGGGATTACAGGGGAGAACAGAGTGGCGCCGCAGGCAGTGCTTTCAGAAGGACCCATGAAGGTGAGTACAGGGAATTTGTGCTTCAGTGATCTAGCTAGGGAATTTGGGGTTTGATTGGAATGTAATAGAGATCTCGAAGTTTCAAGGTAATGTGATGACTAGATTTTTTTTTCCATTCCTCAATTTTCCACATAATTTTCACAAAGTTTTATCTGTATATTGTGAAATAGTATGTTTCCTTATAGTCTTATTATATCCTTAATTCTTTAAGTTTAAAAACAACTTGGAAATTGGAATGCTAAAATTCTGATATAATTCAGGATTTTGCTGTATTTTTTTCCTGTGTATTTTTTCTCATTATATATGAAAGGAGTTACATAATTTTGACTTTAGTGGTTGGCCAATATTTGAACTCCTCTAGTTTATATATGTCAGAAATGTTTATACAAAGTGATGTATCTTTGTGTACATTCATTGTAATCAAAGTAGGATTAAACTGAGGTTCTATTTTCCTCAATGTAGCGGGAAAAAGACAGTAGGAAACAGCTCTTTTGGCAGAAGCCCAAGCCTCTCTCTTCCATCAGGGCTGCACTCAGAAAATCCTTGTTCCCTTTTTCTCTCTTTGTGGTAATTCAGGATCATTCTACAAAGTGCTTTACTGATTTGGGGTGTTTTCTTACCTATATTTGTAACATTTCTGACTGGGCCACACAATTTTGCTAAAACTACATACACACACTTTTGTGTTTGCATCCACATGGCCCAGATGGCTTTTTTATTTGCTTGTCTTATAGCTGGTGCTTGGGAGGCAAATACCTATTTGTCTGTATCTTCAGTTATATTTCAAACCCATTTTCTTCTCTAGGAATACAAACCAGTTCCATTCCACTCCATTTTCTGCTGGGTTTCTCTGAGGCCATTCAGGAAAACAGTCAGGAAAAGAAGTCTTAGTCTCTGTTATCTCAGACAGTAAAATTTAAGGAATATCAGAAGTGTTGTTTCACAGTCTGAACTAAGCATTAAGCGGGGGAGGTGCTCATTGCCATGTTCTCAAAGTCTGGGGCAGACAAAACTGCATTTTGCTATACTCAATATTTAACAGCCCTTAGTCCTTCTGGATTTTAGCTTTTCCAGGCTTGTATTGAGAAAGATGTTTGCCTAATCCTGACTATGTTTAAAAATAATAATCAGAAGTGGTTATTCTGTGCAAGAGCCAGATTGCATGGTTGTTATCTTAGACTGGAAGTGAAACCCCTGGGGAGCTATTTAATTATGTAAATTAGCATGAAATAAGAAAATTATGTTTACTTTCAATTTTGGGGGGATGCCTGGTTTTTTTCCCCTGCAAAATCAAGAATAAGCATCATCAAAACACATGGTTTATTTCTATTGCTTTTAGCTAGATTTAGCAATTGCTTCGGGTTCATAAGTAATCTCATCTGTATCTTGCAACAATATTTGTCTCATCTGTATCTTGCAACAATATTTGTCAAAACTCCCAGCAGTGTGGATGTCTTAATATTCTTCAAAAGGAGAAATTAAGGGAAAGGATAATATGTACACAGGTGTACAGTGAAGTACAGAGCTGTGAAGTTCCAAAGTTTTTTTTTTAACCAAAAGCAAATGTCCATTTAAGTCTAGAATTATGGAAGAAAAGTGGATAGGTAATTATGTTCATAGAGAGGTTTTGTTTTGTTGTTTTTTGGGGGTTTTTTTTTTTGTGCTTAATCTAAATAATGTAAATTATGTAGGTTTTTGAGCAGCATAGAAAACATCAATGTTGATAAAGTAGGAGGTAACTGTGGTCTAGGGAAAAGAGGGGGGGACTGGATTCTAAGAGTGAAATTCAGCATAGCTCTGTTGGATCTCTGTATTTCTATTGATGTACACTAGTTGAAAATTGGTTTGTGATTTCAAGTTGCATATAAACAAAGCAAACAAACACAAAAGTATTGTTAAGAAAGCATCCATCTAGGAAAACATATGGGGAAGAAAAATACAGTGAAAACAGCCCTTTTTCTAAATTAAATTTACTATTGCATTTAATAAAGTTTCTTACAAGGGAGTTTCTGAAAAATGTGGACTGAAATGTGAAGCAAATTGTCAGTACTCTNATATATATATAGTACATTTACAAGAATAAATTTCTTAATTTTTTTTTCATTACTTCTAAAGAAGCTTCCAAGAGAAAAAATAAATACTTCATAACCACCCGGAAGAGTATTTGGTAGGATTGTTTTCAAAGAAGCACCTTAAGAGTTTCATAAATATCAAAGTAAATAGGATCCTAGAAACAAGGGAAATTGCCTGTAGGTGATTTCTACTCATACAGAAACTCTCTGAACTGCAATTTTCTCTAAACTTTCTCTCCAGGCCTGTTGCCTATTACTGTGCTGTCCTGTTCCTACTTCCTTTAGCTGTTTTGAATCAACAGTGGGAAGAGCAATATTTATATGAAATGTACTTGAGGGTGAAACATGATCTCACCAATTACAGGAAATAAACAGTATTAAGTGTAGCTTGTGGCTATCGGCAGATCAGAAGCAGTCTATTGGGAACACACTGGATTTTTGAAAATGAAACAGATATGCCACATTGTCATAAAGCCATAGTTATGGCTGGATTTGAAGAAGAGAATGTCTTTCAAAAAGTGGCTTCCAGAAAGAAGTCTGAGAAATAATTTTTTTTCATGTATTGAGTTGCTATTTGGTATGCAAGATGAGATGCTTCTCCTTTATTTTCGCTGCTTTTTTATCCCCCCCCCCGATGTTAAGGCACTTAATTGATAACTTTTACTAAAAATATAAAATCATTGTTTTCTGCATAAACAGGATAATATGCATATGCCTCATAATGGTCATACTTGGAAAAAGAGCTCTTTCCTCTCCTTAAAGGTGCAGGAAAATCATACCATTATCACACAGCTCACAGAATCATACTTAAGAAAGGATGTGCAGTATCACAAGATGCGCTAGAAAACTGGGTCTTCCTGTTGTGATTTCATGACAGGCTCTGAATCCTGATGGGCTTTCTGCTGCCAGCAGAAAGAAAGCCCTTACAGCAGCCTACAGGCAGCAGAGTTGATTTTACAGAAGGCAGCAGGAGGCTGAAACAAGATTGAGCAGTGCTGGTTACTGCACAGGAAGAGTCTGGTGAAAATTGCTGGGGCTCTCCCTATCAGGGCTGAGCTGGTTCCACCCAGGAAGGGCAAGTGAATTGGGATTTAGTTCAAAATATTGCATCCACATTTTGGATGCCCATTAGATTCAAATGAAGAGGGCTTTGATCTATTCTTCTTTACTCTTATGTGTTTTGGTAATCTCATTTTATGTGGAGACAGCTGTTCATCATGTTAGATATTTGTATTTCACAATCCTCACGTTTCCTAAATTCTTTATTAGTGGGGAAGAAACATTCATAAAGGTGTGGCAAGTTTCAGAAGTCTGTTACCTGAAGTTTTAAGTAGGAGCTTTTATACAAACCTGTATTTTTGAAAGCTAACTCTGAAAGTACATTGTTGCTATTAACACCCCTGGGGGACTGGCTCCCTCTGGAAAATAAATGTATGCCTCCTTATCAAAGATGATGTTGTAGTCTTGATTGAAGAGTGAACTCTTAATTCCCTCAGCTGCTGTTTTTTGACAAATCCATCCCTGATTCTCTGTTGCAGGGTATAGAGTAAAATAAGGAAGAACATTTTTCCTCCTTCAGCCAACAAGTAAGCCTCTCCCTCCCTCCTTCTGTCCATTCAGCTACAGTTGATTAAAAGCCATAACAGGAACTTAAAGGGAGAAATATAATCCAATATACATTTCTTTTAATCACTATGTACAACATAAAATAATACTCAATGCCCAACAGTTCGCTCCAAAGTATGTGTTTCTTCTTTCCCCACTTCACTAGTCTGAAATAATGAGGCAGGAACTAGCCACACAGTGAGGCTGGCTCTGGACTTCTCTCACTCTGCTGTGGCTGTCAACATCAAAGTTTCTATTGCCTCTCTCTCCCTTGATTGTGAGGATCCTTGTCTTACTCTCTTTTTATCACTGATTCCTCCCACCTTCTCATGTCACTCTTTTGTTTTCTTGATTTTCCAAGAGCTTTTCAGTTTGCCCCACACTGGCAGGATAGAGTCCTACTGTATATTTTGTTCTGCCTGATTGGGGAAGCTGAAATTTAGCAAACCTTGGACTTCTCTGAGTCACTGTGTGTAATATAATTGTCTAGAGTGTTAATCATCATTGGATTATTCTGACATTCTTGATGCAAAAATATGTACATTAAAATAATAATGTAATTACAGAATTTGCTTTTAGCATGAATATATTTCTTCTTAGTGACCCTGAAATTATTTACTACTCCCAATATTTATATATTGTTTTGACAGATATGCAGTGAGCTATGAATAATTTTAAGGTGGTACAGTTTATTCCATGCCGCTTCAAAACAAGGATCTCCCCCTCCCCTTTTACCCCATCACGTTTTATTATTAATGGACACATTTGAATTGTCAGCTTTCCAAAAACCTTGGAGTATTGGCTGGAGTGATCAGATTAATTGCTTAACCATGTCATCACTAACTAGGAGTACTGAACATGCTCTTGCTCTTGCTTTATCTTCTCCCTAGCAGTTCTTCTGTTTTTGGAGGTTTTTTTCAATTTCTCCTGTTAGTTTAAATATAAGAAATGCAAGCCAAAATAGTCAGTAATGTGGAAGTGCAGGCTTCCAGGATCTGTGTGAGCTAAGAGTAAACTTTTGACTTTGTCTTGGAGGCAGGATGCTAAGGCAGCTCAGCTGGCAGCTTAAATGGTGATTGTCATGAATATTGAATGACAGAACCAAAACAAAACTCCCAGAGAGACACTTATGCACAAATCTTACATAGCAACACAACCAGCTCAGACAGCTGGCTCTCTGTAGGCTTTCTTGAAAGAAAACAGTGCTGAGGCGTATTAGGATGATTTTTATAAACTGGAAAGCCAATTTGTGATGCACTGTTTGAAAGTTAGAGGCCTTAATGATTTATAGCTTGAGGCAAAAAGCTGTTTTCTGAAGTAGATAAATAACAGGTAGATTACATCTATGCTGTTCTCCCTTGGATTAAGTGTTTCATAATAGTTTTTGAGTTTTGTGCTGTCTGAAAATGTGTAAACAAATATGCACAAGCCTTACTGTTAAAGTTCATACCAACTCTCTGGTGTGCAGGTGTAGTCTGACTTTTCCCTTTGAAGTTCCTCTAATCCCTTTTTTGTTTTGGTTTGAGTTTTTTCTGGAAAAAAATAAGAGGGGANAGAGAAGAGAAGAGAAGAGAAGAGAAGAGAAGAGAAGAGAAGAGAAGAGAAGAGAAGAGAAGAGAAGAGAAGAGAAGAGAAGAGAAGAGAAGAGAAGAGAAGAGAAGAGAAGAGAAGAGAAGAGAAGAGAAGAGAAGAGAAGAGAAGAGAAGAGAAGAGAAGAGAAGAGAAGAGAAGAGAAGAGAAGAGAAGAGAAGAGAAGAGAAGAGAAGAGAAGAGAAGAGAAGAGAAGAGAAGAGAAGAGAAGAGAAGAGAAGAGAAGAGAAGAGAAGAGAAGAGAAGAGAAGAGAAGAGAAGAGAAGAGAAGAGAAGAGAAGAGAAGAGAAGAGAAGAGAAGAGAAGAGAAGAGAAGAGAAGAGAAGAGAAGAGAAGAGAAGAGAAGAGAAGAGAAGAGAAGAGAAGAGAAGAGAAGAGAAGAGAAGAGAAGAGAAGAGAAGAGAAGAGAAGAGAAGAGAAGAGAAGAGAAGAGAAGAGAAGAGAAGAGAAGAGAAGAGAAGAGAAGAGAAGAGAAGAGAAGAGAAGAGAAGAGAAGAGAAGAGAAGAGAAGAGAAGAGAAGAGAAGAGAAGAGAAGAGAAGAGAAGAGAAAAGACCCACCACATTGCAGGGCACAGAATTATGAACTACATTTGAGTTTGTTTCTGTTTTGTGAATTGTCCCAGACAGGGACAATTTGCAACTTGCTATTCACAGAGTTCCTCCTTTGGCTCCTGTGGTGTAAAGCTACATGTACCTCCTGCTACATGGAAAAAAATTGCAAAATAATTAAAATTCAAGAAGACTGGATTTATTTGAAGTGACACCAACAGAGATCTGGGATGATTCCATTAACAGCACTGCAGTCATGCTGTTTCTAAAACAATATCTAAAGGTGAGATATTCTCCAGGGCCTAGACTATAATCTTTGTTACTACTTTGTTATTTTTAAGTGGGGATCAGATCCCTGCACATACCTTCCTTGACTTTTGTGGTTATTTAAATTTATACTAACTTTATTTGTGGTTCAGTGATTTTCATGCTCCAAAAGGAATGAACTGAAATAACAGAGTAGGTTTCCTCTGATGTAGGCATGATCCATTTTGTGGTGTTTTTCTGAGTATAAAAAGATAAAGTAAATCTAAACTATTTTTAGGTGCCATGAGTCAGTCTAAATGAGTTGATGGAAAAAGATATAAATGAAAGGACAGTCCAGTTAGAGAAAGTTAGGAAGAGTAATGCTTTTATAAAAATATTCTACAGAATTCATTTGGCTTTCCAAACTCTGTCTATAAATCAAGAAGTGCTTTCCAGTAGCTCATGGAGACCTCTCAAGTCACATGGTGCTAGCTGTCTACTTTTAGTTCAATTCCATTGAAAACAGAATGTTTATATATATTTGAAGTAAAATGTTAAAATATTTATGTAAATAACTAATGCAGGTATTCCAGTGATTATTATATGACTATCAGCAGTGTGCACAATGAGAAATACAAGTGGCCAGCAGATTCCCAGCTGTGAAGAAAACACATCCAATGAGATGATTTTTCAGCTAGTACCAGGAAAACCCCTGATTTATTTCTGTTGTTCTTAAATCAAACAGCCTGGTGGAGGGGGTTTTTATGGGTAACATAAACCAGATACATTTCAAAGACTTAAACTAGCTTATATCCGTGTTTTCACAGTACCATGAGGAATTTACACACACTGCCTCCAACAGACCTTGCAATAAAATTAGCTACATGATTGTAGAATAATGGTTTGTAACTATTTTCCTATGTATTAAAGCTTCCCATAAATACATATTACTTGGATCAACATGGGGTAAACCATATACTCACTTCAGCTGAATGACGAAATACCACAAAGTGATACCTCTTTGGAGTGAGGAAAGTAAAGTTAGAGGTGCATAAAGTAGCATTCTTGATACTATAGCCATCTTGGGATCCCACCAGCCTAAATGTCCAGCCAACATCACCTTCCTCAAGAGGCTGGAAGTCATAGCAGGGATAAAAGTCACAAGGAATTCAAGGAAAACACCAACTTATTTAACAGCTAGGAAGCCTATCATTAAGGATGGCAAAGCTGTAGTGAAGCTGAGAACTGCACTTTCATTTTTGTGTCCCAGGTCACCTCTTCATTGACTAAACTCCAGCCTTCTTTTTTCAATTGCAATGGACATCATTTAAAGATAAAATGGGAAAATTTGATAAGTTATGGACTGAACAGCAGAAGTGTGATTTGCCATGAATCCAGGCACCTGCAAGGTATCAAAGCCAAAGGCATCATATTTTTGGAAAATGAGACTGAGGTTGTCAAGCAAGGAGGCAGCAGTATGAGCTGTTTAATTCATGCTGATTTCCCCAGAACTGTATCCAAGGAGGATGTCACACTTTTCTGTTCTCAAGTTCAACTTTATCTCTGAGAGCATCAACAAGTTTCACCTCTTCTGAAAGAGTACTCTCCTGTGTTTTATTTATAATCTCCTGCTGATTCTTGTAAGTAGAGTTTCACTCCCCTTCCTTTGCTCTGCTTCACATCATTATATTCCACTGATATGCTGATGCTTTACATATGAAACTTTCAGCAGCCTGTTTTCTTCCAGCTGCAAGACATGCTAAACTCAAAGGAGACCACTCAGAGGAGTGGGAAGGAATTTATTTTATTTAAATATTAAGTAGTAATATTTAATGTGTAGAATCACAGAGGCTCAGCACATACCAAACATCCCTGCTAAGCTCACGTTCTTTAAATCCTTTCAAGTTCACTAAAATTGATAGGTTGGTCTTTTACACACATTAATTCTGAGAAGTTTTCAAATATCCCTACAAGCTCATTTCTGCCTATCATTTTTGTTGTGTTAGGGTGTTATTTGTTACCTGTTCAGTTTATGAAATACATGGACTACAACATATTTTAAAAGAATGTAAGACTGTTGATTTTGTCTAAATTGCTGGATCTGTCTGTTGAGTATCTCAGGTGCACATGTACATTTGTCTTTGTGTAACATGAAAATACTTCACAAATGCCCTGAAAGTCCTATTCTTAAAAACTCTTCCATCTATTTTAAAGTACAGAGCATGGTTAAAACAATAAATAAGGAAAAATCCTTGAAATGCCTGAGGCACTTCCAAGACTTGTTACCTAAGAATGTAATCTCAATTTAAACATGTAATCCCTTTGATTACTACTTTTGCCTTAACTATACTTAGGTGTGTGTAGTAATGCACTTCCTATACTTAGGAAGGTGTTTCTATATTAGGAAAAGGTTTCAGTTTGCCGATTTACTTATTAGGAGATTTGCCTAGAAGGTTCTGTACATGTCTGTCTGTGGTTGGCTGAGTGCCAAGAGAAAAACACCTGTTGGACCTTTCACCTGTCAGTCAAACCCTGTAAGGTTTCCTATTGGGAACTTTCAAACAGGACCATCCTCGGACATTAAGTAGAAAAAGGGACAGAACAATTGAACCAAGGGCATTTTCTGGGTGTTGTACGAGGCACAGGACTTCTCTGCGCCATGCACGGTTTATACATTTTGTTTCTCTATCATTTTCGTTCATTTATTAAACCCTTTTGAGTTGCAAGACGCTCTGGAATGTGCTGTGTCTCGCTATTATAGCCACCACCCAAACAGGCTGGACCCTTAAGGAATATAAGATAAAATCCAACACCTAGGAATCTTATAGGTGTGCTGCACAGTTTGAAATGAACACTTTGTTTTTTTGTGGAACAATATGGATTCTTATTAGTAAAGTTTTTAAGAGTCTTGCTCAAAATTTAAAAATTAATAAAGGGATAAATGTAATGAATAATTTTATCTGGACTTTTATCTGAAGCATAAAATAAAAGCTATGGAGCCACAGCCCTCAACAAGGCAAATAACTTTCCTAGGATACTCTTGATCTGCCATGGCTATTTTGAACCAGTTATCAGTTTAATCTATAATGTTGCCCTCCAGGCAGTGAATTGCTTGGTAACTAAGTTCTGTGTATCCAACACAAATAAGTTTAGAATCCCTGCAAAGCAGCACAGAACAAGGCACAAGAAAGTTTTCAGTCATCATCTAATTCTGTCTGCCCAAATTGGCTGAAACAAGTGCTACCTTTAAGGATTTTTTTCTTTTTCCATTCAAAGATTTTGTTGCGTACAAAAGAAGGGCGAAAGCTCTAAGTTTCAGCTCTACATTCAGACATTCCTACTATCTGGGGCCTAGCTTAATTCAATTCATGTGTTTGACTCTTTGTATGCCACTATCTGAGTTGCCATAATCTTTAAAGCCCCAGGAGATACGCCGAGATGTGGATTATAATTTTCACAATGCAAGGGTTTAGATTTCAGTCATTTTCAAGGCTTTATGTGCTGCCTTTGCACAATATGGGAAAACTTTTAGCAAAACCTGGAAGGTAAAATACAGACCCTGGGACAGTGATTTCTTTTCCTTTTTCAGAGAGGTTTCTTTAAGTAGAGAGAAAATTAGGTCATATTTTGATT
>WEIU01017476.1:34721-45303 GCA_013389925.1 Aegithalos caudatus | reverse complement strand
TGGTAAGCTGAACATTCGTCAACAGTACAAAATTTCTGATGGCAACAGCTACAAATAACTTACAGGAAAAATTAAAAGAAATTGTTTATTCAAGAGTACTTCCTGTGGCTCTGCAGTTCATCCAGGTGCACTAGCTCTGTTTTTCACAGAATATTAATCTCTGTTTCTCTTAGTTTGGATTTCTCATCAACAGATTACCCAAGCCAAGATTTAAGTGTAGGTTTTGTAAACAAGTAAATTAGGACTCTCACTTTCTACAGAACAGGAAAAGAAGCTAAACCAGAAGCTGGTAAAGCCCAACAGATGGATAAGAGTACAAATTTACATTGTTATCATTGGCCATAACTGACAGAAGCAAAAATAGGAAGCACTGCTATCAGACCTGCTCTGATTATACCTTGCCAGTATAAATTGTCCCTGTAGCACACTAAGATAAATTCCCATTTCCCACTCCATTCTATTTTTTGGTTCGGGTTTTCTTTGGACATGCCAAGGTCAAAATCATGCCTACGCTATTAAGATACTTCTGGCAGTGATGCTCACCTTTCATACACCTAGGTCTTTAAGACTCTGACTGAATCTAGAGGGGGAAAAATCAGCTTTTGATATAGTACTGATTTTTCAAGGCAGACAGATACATTGTACAATTGTCTGAACTGGCACTCACAGAACCCTGAGTGAAGTGCTACAAATCTAAAAGTTTAGTGATTTTTTGTTTGCTTCAAAGCAGACACAGACAAGTAGTAGTTTGTTTGAAAACTATCATTTTGCATACCACATAAATAGCTTTCAGCTTATAGGTTCATGTGCATTTTTATGAATATTACTTATATTCATAAGTACAAATTTGTCATATAAATTGCATGGTTTATATATCTTTTCCTGTATGGACAGGAAAACATTAGGCAAAGGAATAAGTGGATGATGGGTAACAAAGTGTGGGATTGTCATCACTTACATCAGTTCTGGGATTTCAAGATATCCAGTGTTCATCTGAAAATATGCAGATACCAATCAGAGCTGCTTAGCACATCTTCCTGATATGCAGCTGAATCCTTCTGAATGGCAGCTTTTTCACTCACAGAAGCAGCCAGATTTTTTTCCACTTTTTTCCCCTTTCAGTTCAATCAGATTGGCTAAAAAGTTAACATTGGGCTTCCTAAGTGGATCTTTCCACATCTCTCCCATTTTCTCCTGAGCAAATGTAAATACATTTCAGATAAATACATTCATCTGTAAGAGACAGAATATATATGTGAAAGTCATCTAAACCATTTTTTCTTGTTCTACAGTTTTTGGGAGTGATACAAGGGAAAACTACAGCAATATATCTTTCCAAACCATCATTTGTTGAGTGTATTGCCTGACAATAAAAGGAGGTGATTTACAAACTGTTTTGAGGCTTTCTTCTTTCCAAAGCACCATCCTTAAACAGGTAAGCATCCTCTTTTAATTTTTACTGAAATATGAAAGTCTGGCAGGTCAGACAAGTGCAGTCTGAACTGTGATCCCACACTGACTCCTACACTGATGTGATGAATTCACAGTACCATCAGACCCCAAAGTTAGTAGTGTAAGCTGCAGTTTTCAAAAGATTACAAGGCCTTTTCATCAGAAGAAAACTAATACAAACCTGATTTAAGTCAATGAAAGATTCATATTTTGGCAAAGGGCCACCAAAAAAGTGGTGTCCATATACACATTATGGATAGAAAAGAAATAACTTCATGTCTTATCCTAAATTCTTGGAAAAATCTTAGCTGCTCAATCTACAGGATTCAGAGCCCTGCATTCCAGCAGGTGGTCCTGTTCAGATTAGGATGCAATAACTAATAACATGTTTTTAGGAGAATTTCTCTTCACTGCATTCTCTACGACNTCAAAGTAGGGATGACAGAATTTATCCTGTCACAAATGTGTTAGTCAAAATGAGGGACTATTGAAAAGTGTCAGGTGGGAAACACCAACTCAGATTATGCATCATCTAGGTAAGTTAACCCATCTGATCATTTGTAACATTCTGAAGAGTAAGCTGTTATGAAATACTAAAGGAAGGCAATTCTTGGTGCAGCAATTAATTAAAACCTTAGACCTAAGTTAGCAAGATGCATGTTTCAAGCACACAGCAAAAATAATGACGTTTGCAATGTTATCTGGAGGCAGCAACCAAATTGAAAAGAAATTCTAGACACTCCAAAGAGGAGTGAGTAGCAGGGCTACAACAGGGCTTTGCACAGTTTGCTTGTTTTGAGTGCAATTTATAGATCATGAGGGCACCTGTTTTGCTGGAATAATAGAGACACCAGGAAAATGCAGCTGCCTGAACAAAGCAGCCATAGTGGACAGCTTGCAAAAGCAAAATAAATTTCAGGCCACTGGCAAGTAAAACAACCTTAGACATAGTGTTGAATTAACACTAAAAGAAATACTGTGGTACTCTGCATTTTAAAAAGCAGTCAGTGAAAATGTGTTAAGGATGTGTCCACTTAAAGCCTTATTGTTGTAACACTTCTATTGAGTGGGAGCCCCAAGTGAAATAGCCTAGGAAGCGATTAAATGTGAAACCTTTGGTTTCCAAATGGAAATAAAACCAAAAAGGAAATGTTTTGCATTCTAAAGTACACTCAGTTGTTATAACCTTGTCTTTAATAACAGAAAAGAAGGACTAAAGCATCTCCTTCACAGCCAAGGATAAGAGCAGGTTGGATTCCTGGGGATCTTGCATCACAAGCAGTGGTTTTATATCACCATTCCCTGTTGCAACAGGAGCACTTCCTCACTGAAAAGAACCTGAAATTTAGTACAAGCATAAGCTGAGTTACCTGCTTTGACATCAGCAAAGGTGATTTCATAGGGAGAACAGGAAGAGCAGGGAAGAGAACATGAACACTTAGCAGTGATGAACTGTAATCGAGCTACAAGGGATTTTTGGTGTTTTGTTGTTTTTTGGTTTTTTTTTGAAATGCAGCTGGATATCATGATCCCAGGTGAAGCAAGGACTTCTACAGTAATCACAGCAGCACAAATACTGAAGCTGTCCCATCAGGAAACATGCAAGGAAAGGAGGAGAAGGGAAAAAAAACTAGTAGGCACTGAAAAATTATTTGTGAAATGTTGGCAAACAACCAACCACCATAACTACCAAACCCAGGTGCATTCCCCCAAAGACAACAAGTATCACAAGGAGCAAACTCCCAGCTGCTCTTGGTCTCTAATCAAAAGGTCAGCAGTAATAACAATAAATAGTAACACAAAAATAATTATCTAACAGTAATTTCTTAGATGCTGATTTATTTTTTCTACTCAGAGAACCATCCACTGGGGGGGAGGGGAGGGCATGTCCTTCCTGCAAATGAAGTGGTCTAATGGTGAGACACAAAACAAATCTAGAATAAAATCTGTAACACTGTGAAAGAATGGCCAAATACATTGAAACAGCTTTTCTAGTTATTCACCTGACAGGCAGCTGTCCCCTATAAACTAGATGGTGGAGAGTCATCTAATAAAATCTTCCCTTCATAGAAAGTTACCAAAATGCGTAAGAAATAGAACAACAATAGAGAATCATATTTTTATTATAGCTGTATTATTAATACAGAATTGAGACCAGCTGCTTAGTTTTTCCTATATCAATGAAAATGGTGACAGAGACAGATAAATCCACATATGGGACAATTCACACTACTTTAGTGAAAGTCAAGGGTTAGCAGCAATTTTTACAGCTCAGGCTTTTACAGTCCTCTTGTTGCTGAAAGACTGCCAGGGAAATGCCATCAAGGGGGTCTGCTTTCACCCTGTAGGATTTGCAGTTTTGTATCAGGTTTAAGAGGAAGACGAACATGGCACTGCACACTCGATTAAAACAGCAGTGATGAAGACAGGGTAAGAACAAAGATAAACTAAGAGACATTAAAAATGAGAGCTGAAATTGTTAACATAAAAATACTAACATCCACAGGACACTAAACTGCTATAATAAACTTGTGCTGTGAGAGTATGTGGCAGACAGTAGGCTATGATTCCTCTCTTTTTCAGAGAAAGATTGGAGGAAGGTAGAAGGAAATCATCATAATCTAATATAGATTATATTTTTGGTAATTATTTTTAAAAAGTAAAGTGTCATTTATCCAAATGTAACATAATAGTCATATTTAAAATGTCACAGTAGTCCTCATGGGGGAAAAAAAGATTTATTTTTCTTGGTTTACAGCTGCAGGCTTTGCAGAAATATTCCATGGTAATTTGAGGGGACAGAATTTGAGGAGACTGAGTGGCATTATATCCAGTATTCTCAAACACATCAAATATTAAACCCCATAATGCTTTTTAAAATGTAAGCCTCTATTGCACCTGTCTGTACTAGTGATACCTACAGTCACATGAAGCACAGAGAATTGATGTTAGCTTGTCCAAATAATTCATTTACACTTTTCCAAGGAGTGGGAAACAACTTGGGATTTACAAAAAGACCAGTCATATTTTGATTATTAAAAACGTTCTTCTCTCTTCTAAGGAATGTAATTTTACATTATACATTTCTTCTCGGGAGTGTCTCTGTATTGAAAATTACTCCCAAGATGTTAGAAGACATCTTCTTCCCAAGCCCCAATACCAAAGAAGAAGTCCAGGAATCATTGGCTCTGTTTTTCAAGGTTGTTTATTCTTTGTTATTTAATACATTCTTTCTTTGCCCTGCTGAGGTTCTTGCAGCAGCTCAGATCATCACCGACTGCCTGATGACCACATGACTGACTGACCTCGGGGCGGTGTTAACTCTTTATACTATGTACTACGTGTACTATATTTACAAAAGGTTACCAATACCTATCACCTATGTTAGACAGCAAGTCTCTACTCTAAACCAATCCAAAAATGCCACCATCACAGCAGAAGATGGAGGGGAAGAAGAAGAAAAAGAACTCAGGGCACCTCCCCAAATCCTCCATCTTATCCCATTCACCTCCATTCTAAAAACTCAAATCTACAGAAATTTCACCCAGTGATAAATACACTACTGTTTTTCCCACCTTGGTGACTTGTAATTCCTCTCTCAATGTTGGAAGCCTTTCCCATGGACTGAAGTCAAACCCAGTCTCTTCCTGGGCTCTGTGCCAGGGTTTCCAACCCCCCTGTACAGATCCCAGACCCCCCTGTACAGATATTAAACCCCTCTGTGCAGGTATCAAACTTTATTGCTCAGGTCCCAGACATCTCTGCCAAGGTCCCCGACCTTGGACTCCAACAACGTAATAGAGAAATCCTGGCAGAAAGAAACTTGCAGGTTAAATAATTCCCGCAATTCCCAGCCCAAGTGTATGATATTATTACAGATCTGTTTGTTTCCTCTATGCTATGTGTGTACACACACACACATATTTTCTGAGCAGAGAACTGACTCATGATAGCTAATTGTAGTAATGAACTCCACAACACAGGGAATTAATTTAATATTTTGCTGTGCCTCTCCCCAGGCATTCTCTAGGTACAAAAATGTTCCTCAAAACTCATCCTTAATGCTGAAATGTGGCTGATCTTCAGGTTTAAAGTCCAGATTGGGGCTGCCATCCTCATTCAGAATTCGCCGAGAAGTATAGCCAACAATTGGATATTTGGCTTTATAAACATAATTGAAGATGTCATCCAAGGATTTCAGTTCCTCCTCTGTGAGTCCTGTCTAAGGGAAATAGGGAAATAGGGAAATGAAGGTCCTGTCTCAAAGAAATAAAAATAGACATATTTACATGCCTTTTTTTTTTTTTTTAATTTTTTTATTTTTTATGATTACTGTAAATCTTAGAGTCAGCTTTTGGGTTTACACTGTAGAGCACGATGAACAAAATTGATAGTACAGCCTGAAATTGTATTTTTTCCATTCAAATTCAGTCTTGACAAAACTTTAAGATATTCAGGTCAAACAAGCAAGAGCCCACCACTAGAGCTAGCATTCACTGCCACCTCAGGATACACCAAACCAATTGACAAAGAAAGTGATTTACTGTCTTTGTGAACATCTTTTTAAACAGCCAGTGACTTCCCTTTTACATGCTTACAAAAATTGTATTGATTCCACAAATAAAAAACTTTCCCCTTGAAGGCTGTTAGTGCCTTTCATGACCAGTAAATATATTTTATGTATCTAAAGAGAACTAATGCATTTTGATTTTAAATATGTGAATCAACTTATATAAATACAAATAGTTTAAAGTCATCACTCATCATCTTGCATAACAATAAAAATTTGCAAAGTGGAATTGATGGCCCATTTTCTTACTGTGTCATATGTAAGATCTGCTGGATCCAGAGACATCTTTGCAACTCCTCTTGTTGAGTCTTTTCCAACCAAAGCATTGTATGGGGCTCCTTTTCCATAAAATTCTGTCAGATTAAAACCAAAATAAAATCCAGTGACGATCTGACAATGTACAGGGTGTGTTCAGCCTCTACCAGCCTGTGAACTGAACGTCAGTGAACTGAAAGCAACAACTCAAGTCTGAGACTCTTCTTTTCAGAACTGACTTTGGATTTCCTACTTTTTGGGATTATACAGTTGTTGAACTACCTATACTGCATTTTTAAATTTACCTATTATTTAGGGAGTAGTGCTTTACATTCTTGTAAGATGTTTGTAGACTCCAGAATTTGCAAGCCTTGTGTAATTTAAGATTTGAAGATCCACCAACCCAAAGTGTATGCCCAGGACAGGTTATTACAAACACAGTAACTAGCCATTAGTTTACTTATGATGGCATCAAGGCAAGTGTCTAAGACTCTCATGGCCCCTTCAAACTTTTTATAGCAAATCTGGATTAAGTAGCAGGAGTTCAAACGAAAACATTTGTAGTTCTGAGGAAGATACAAACTGCAAGGGGTGTGAACACCAGCCCAGAAGAAAAAGAAGCAGCTGCAGCAGTATTGATATTGTACAGTGGGTACATCCACATTAGCTTTGATCTGCTCAGTTCATGTATCCAGGGCAATAAAATGCTGTAGCTTCCACATGTAGCTTCCACCTTTCCCACATCTGGCAAGGACTCAGGGATCTGGGAAGTGTCTCCCAGTTTTCATTAGCAGTGCCCAAGCTACCTGGACAGTGCTGACTTGTCTGTCTACATGTGGTCTCAGACCAGTGTAAGTTCTAGACAAAACCTTAGTAGGGGAGCTGTCAGAGGAGGAAAAGCAAGTTTTTTAGAAGAGGAAAAAGTGTATCTTTTTGTTGCAATTGTACTGCAGACTTCCAATACACTGGGAGTATTTAAAAACAAATGACTGAAAAATAGCATGAAAGCAAAGTAGACAGCAGAGAAGAAGCACACTAACCTTTTCTGGAGGTGACATCGAACACTACTCCCTTCACTGCCAGGTAGATGGGCTGTCCTTCCTGGAGGGAAAGCCACTAATACATCCTCAGCACTTAAGCACAGGCAAAAAGCAGTTAGTTTTAGCTGTGAAATCCACAAGCTCTCAGGACACAAATATTTTGTTGTATGTTTACTCCTGTTATACCACTATACACATTCCCTCTCTTGACAATTCTTGCTTGTGCTTTAAACTGCCCCTAATATTCTTTGAGGATTCAACCATAAGCACTGGGAGAATCTTTTAAATCTAAACAGCACAACCATAGAAGACGTCCCTTTTGTAAGTCATCTCTTGTCTGAACATTAGTCTGCTTGAAGATTGTCAACTGCATCTTTCTATTCCTAATGCAGATGGATATTGCCCAAAATAAAAGGGTGCATAGTCAATAGTATTATTTGATTAAGAAACAAAGATAAATACATAAACACAAGTAAATCTGATCTGCTGACATCTGTTGTACTCAATAAACCAGTGCTTCTGCTTTGTGTTTCATACATAAGATGTAATTTTAGTCAGACATTCGTTACTCTCTTCAAAGTATCTTGAGAAGACCCTAAGAAGGTCAGACAGCAAGCATTTCAAATGAGAAGCAGATGTGTATCAACACAGGACTTCATAATTTTGAGTTTGGAGCTTTGTTGAGGCTTTTTAATCACAGGAAGCTAAACACTCCTAAGTTAAAACTGCCTTGTTATTTTGATAATCTTGTTGGTTTTTGTTTGGTCGGTTTGGGGGGGGGGGGTTGTTTTTGTTTTTAGTGTTTTGTTTTTTGTTGGGTTTTTTTTGTTTGTTTGTTTTTAAGTACATGGTTTAATGAATTACTGAGAGAAAATTAACTTTGGCTCCAACTCATGGTAATCTGAAATTCTCCTGCAGAAGCACCTTGCCAAGCAGGGAGCGAGTAAAATGGGCACATGGCACCCAATTATCTAATTGTGTATGCCGCAGCTGCCAGCCGGACCGAAGGGCAGAGGCTGGAGCACAGGGCTGCCTACGAACTTCCCACAAACTCCAGCCCGAGAAGCAAGAGATGCCCAGAAGGACAGGGGGGGAGGGATGGCGGGGCAGCACAGCAGCAGAGCACCAGAAACCCAAGCTTCCCGGCGGCTCCGGGGCACCGAGCGCCATGGAAGGCGGCGGCTCCGGGGCTGTGCGGGCCCGGCCTGGCCTCGGCGCAGAGGTCCGGCCCTACCTGGTGCCCGTCGTATCTGGCCNCGGAATGCGCACGGCCGCCAGCCTGCGGCCCGGGAAGGGAGTGGGGTGGGACTGGAGTTAAAGGAACACTGTGGATAGCGTCGGGAGCTCCCAGGAACAGCCGCGAGCGCTTGCACAGCGCTGAGGGGGATGGGGGTGCTTAGCCTGGGGAAAGGGAGGCTTGGAGGGAGTTTATCGCGCTCCACGGCTGCCTGGAAGGAGGCTACAGCCAAGTGCGGGTCTGCGGCTTCTCACGAGTGACAATCGATAGGACAAGGGGAAATAGCATCAGGCTGTGCTGAAACATGAAATTGGGAACTAGAGGATACAAATCATAGAAATTAGAAGACCTTAAAACTCTGCCTCTGAGTTTTAGAGTTTTTCCGCATGTCAGTGCCAGGAAGGTTTAGATTGGATATTAGGGAAAACTTCACAGAAAGGGTTGTCAGGCACTGGAACAGTCTGCCTCGGGCAGTGGTGGAGTCACCATCGCTGGAGGTATTTAAAAGAAACATGGTGACACGCGGAAAAACTGTAAAACTCAGAGGCAGAGTTTTAAGATAGGTATGTAGTTTATTCAGCGCTGGGCGAGATGCAGGATAGTTCCCAAAGGCATGCGCAGCCCCTTGCTCGCCCATGTTTTCTTTTAACCCTTAGAGTGTTACATATGCGTCGAGTTTTGCAATACTTCATGTATATTCATCCCTTGGCTCCCCCCCCTCTCCGCTTCGTATGCTACTCGTCTTAGCAGTCCTGTGCGCCTGCGCAGTTGTCTCTGGTGGTCTTCTCGGGGGTCTCAGGGATGAAGAAAATAGTCTTCCTCTTGAGATGAACTTCTGATCCCGCTGCCTTGCTGCCTGCGCTCACTGATCCCCGGGTCATAGTCCAAGCTATGAAACCAGTCTTATCAGGTCCTGAGGAGCCTCGTTATCTCAGCATTTCTGATAATCTTGTATTTTGTCTCCTGTTTGGTAAGACATCCCTATTGTTGTCACACACACAGTCCTGCCTCTTCTCTCCCTAGGCAACTAACACAGTACAAAGAGCAGCAAGTATTAAGCAATACACATCATCTGAATGTCTATTCTTAATAAATATCTTCTAATTTCTAAGATGAATATCCTCTATTCCAATCTCACATTTCAATGGATGTGGCACCTAAGGACAAGGCACGGGGGAACATTCAGGACTGGAAGAAGAGTAAGATTGATTTTCATCATTCTATACAGAATTAAGAAAATTGGAAACTTTTTACAGTTCAGGTACATATATCACATCCCTCGCTGTAGTGCTGACAAGTGAGGATCTGAAGGATTTAAAGCCTGGATGTTCGATCCTGCAGCATCCACTCTTCCTGACTATAGTGCTGTAATTCAAATATATAATAGGATTGTTATTGTCAAAGGACTTCAAATCCTGGTTATTAACTTACTAGGTGTAGGCCCTAGGCGGAGGGAAATGACCTACTCAGCAGGGACTCCCTTACAGGGTTGCATCTCAAAAAAAAAAAAAAAAGAAAACCAACAAAAAAAACCAACCAACCAACCAAACAAACAAAAAAACCAAAAAAAAAAACCACCACAAAAACTGTGTATGTTTTTGTGGCCAAGTGTCTCGTGAATCAGCCCTTAGGTGGTTTTGGCTTTTATTTTTCTCCCCCATTGCTGCGTGCGTTGGTCACTCCAGGAGTCCTGCAGGAGTTCTATCTGCTGGCCAAGCATGCCTGGTGTTCCGGTGTCTTGAGCAAAAGAAAAGAAAAAAAAAAATTGAAAGGGTAATATTTTGTGCATCTTGGGGGCAGCCGGCTTTCCAAGTCTGGCTCATACTTGTGTTAGCAGAGTTTGCGTTGTGATGCAGAAAAATCTCATCTGCCCATCAGTACCTCTCAGGAGGAAGAGATATTCCTACAAACCTCCCCAAAAGCCCACTCACGTGTGCCGAGCAGCCGGACCGCAGCGCCGTGCCCGGACTACGCCTCCCGGCAGCCCCGGCAAGGGGCGGGCACCGGCCGACGACGGAAAGGGCCGGG
>WEIU01017476.1:0-34699 GCA_013389925.1 Aegithalos caudatus | reverse complement strand
TGGCGGGCGCTGTCCGGTCCCCCGGCCCCGCTGCCGCCGATGCTATGCCAAAGCCAGAGGTGTCCGCATCCTACCAGGAGGTACGAGGAGCCGGGCAGGGCTGGGGGGGTCGCCAGGCGCTGGTGCCCAAGCCGGGGCTCGCCGCTTGGCGAACGGGGACACTCGGTGTTCTCGCCGTGAGCTCGCCTCGGCTCTGGGTACCCGGGGCTCAGGCGGCAGCTGCACTCGCAGGAACGACCGGGTGGCTCGGGTGCCCACAGTGTTTGCCCTTTGAACGTGGTTAAAGTAGTAGGCAGCAGCTGTTTCAGGTGTGTGAGGTGATACAGCTGGACTCTGTTACCGGGGTTTGGTAACAAGGGGATAGCCTGTCGGGTGTGAGAAGGGACTTGGGTAGCAGAAGCTCCCGCATCCCGAAACGGAAGACGCTTTACCACGCTGCCAAAAGCCCGAGGCAGCGCCTGGTTTGCATATCAATGTACAGGCTCAGTAACCCGACTTCCTTGCTCGTTCCTATCTCTCCTAGTAGACACACAAGCAATTTGTGCTAAGTTCAGCAGAGGTAGAGTTACAGCAGAGCACTTTTGTTTGTATCTTGCAGGCAAAGGGAATGTAGATATTTTCCTTTCTCTACACGTGACGGGTAGTTTGAGGCTCAGCTTTAAAGCATTCTAATTTAGTGTGGTACTGTTTACTTTCAGCTTCTGGTTTTCTTGCCAGGCTAGGTGGCATTGGAAGATGATGAATCAGCGGATCAGCAAAGGCCTGTATGAACAAGTTCTCCTTTTATTTAAAGGACTTTTATGCAGTAGGAAGGTTTTAGCCCGTGACTATCAAGATGGGATTGACTTATGTGCTTATACCTAGGGGAAGTACTTGAGAGAGTTAGTGAAGCTGCATTAATGCCTGAAGTGTGGACATGTATGATGCATGTCATGTTTGCAGCTTAAGTATCAGCCACCAGTGACACTGCTCCATATATATGTGTGTAAGTGCAGCACTTGTGTGTCCATTCCTTCTCTGGCACCTGCAGCAAGTCTTTGTTGCTTCTGCCCCTGGCAGGGATGCTCATATGGCTGAAATTACCTTTTCTGACCTTCTTTTTGTCCAGTGCTTTTCTGTCTGCAGGACTGAAAAAGAACTCCTGGGACATGGGCGGGTTCCTGTGGTTGTTTCTCCCTCAGCTGTATGTGCTGAAGCCAGAGGAATGCTGAGTCTGTTTCATGCGCTTCCTGCCCTTGACATCCTGTCCTGTCTCTGCATCCTATTGCAAGCTGAACCACCCTGCAACCTGTGTTCCTTCTGATTGGCACCACACTTCACCCCTTTATCAAAAACACCACATAGAAAGGCTGGCCTGTGAGGGTGAACCTGGCTGGCATCCTCCAGGTTTGCTGTTGGCAGAATCCCTGGATCCAAGAAAAGCGACAAGTGTGAACTGGAATCAGCTGTCCTGCAGTAATGCTGTGCTGGTTCCCAGTTACTGGGAGACTAGCTGGGGGGGTGTGTGTGAGATATTGGGTTTGTAGGTCTGTGCTGCCTTTCCTGGTCGAGTCAGGGAGCTGCGTGCTGCTCAGAATGTAGTGCCTGAGCCATGCACAGCACCGGAATCTCAGTGACCTCAGTTCAGGTGTTCAGGATCTGCAGTAAAATATAGTTGTTTTTAGGGAGCAGGTCTTATTTACACATCAGTTCAACCTGCTTACTGCATCTAAAGCAATGTTAGTAGTCCTGCTCTTGACTGGCTGTCCTTCTCTGGCTTTATGCTTGAAAAGCTTGTGAAATGTTGTGAACAGAGGTAAGAAAAGATAGTTGCATGTTGTTGGAGACTTTTGGTTTGCTTCTAAGTAGTGCTGAATGTTGTGTTTTCTGAGCTTATCACAGAATCATTTAGATTGGGAATTACCCCTAAGATAATTTTTCTTCCACTTGTTGAAAAAAATTGCTGTAGGTCCTCTTGAGAGGATAGGAAGTGTTGCTTATTTTGTTCTTTTTTAAACTTGTGTTGGGATCTCCTTGCCATCAGAAACAGAATTCACTTACCCCCCCAGTAACCTCAGTCAATGAGATGCCTGTACCTGGGGAATCAAAGAGGTGTGAGGGTCAGCTGACTTTGTAACTTACGTTACATTTGTTGCATCAGCTCTGGTATCAGCAATTTGCACAAATATAAATGAAAGTGGTTTCTTAGCTGATTTAGTGTAACTAATACAAGAGGTTCAGTGAGTACTTTTCTTGGGTCAGAGTAGCTTATTTTGGGTCAGATAAACAGACAGAACCAGCATATTTCTACAAAAAGGAGCAGTTTTAATTTTCTCTTATTTTATGGTGATAATTGAAAAAGATATCTTTAGTTGGACCCTGGTAAGAGTCTTGCACATGAGCTGAGTTTTTAGCCTACAGGTTACCTGTTCACTTCTTGCCTCATGCTATGGGAAATCATGCTTTACTTATGTACTAAGCATTTAAAAACAGCTGGGTAACTGCTTTCATCTTGCTCTGTGTGGTGGAAATGAATACAGAAATACAGCAGGAGGTGATGGAGACTTTACGTCAGACTTTGAAGATGTAAAATGAGTGGACTCTTTCCTAATAGGTGCTAAGGATGATCTGGTAATGGCATAATGATGATTTCAGTACTGAATTAAAGTTGGGTGAAATAAAAGCACTCCCTTATGAATACATGAACGTTACTGTTGAGTAAGTTAGGGGTGTAGTGTTTAATAGCATTCAGTGCAGCTGCAGCATTAACTGTGCCCCCATTTTCCTTGAAACAGGAACAAAGCTAATGTGATGTGCTGCAAGCTCATGCCTTGGTTTGCATTGTTGTAAAATTTGTGTCAGTTCCCACCATGAAAGAAAACTTGGAAAATGTGCAAGAGATACTTTATATTTATATGTATAAAACCTGTAGTGCTTCACAATGTCATGTGATGCATATCTGATGTGACAAGCTTCTGACTCTGACAAGAAGTGGCCTGCCAGTTTGAGCCCAGAGCTCTGAATAGCAAAACAAGAAAACATCAGGTCTCTGTTGGTGTTTCAGAAACACTGGAAGACTAATTAGTTGCATAACCACTAATATATAATAATTTGCACAGTGAGATCAAATAAGGACCAAAAATACAGAAATGCTTGACCGTTGTCTCATAATGACCCAGCCACCTGTGTGGCTGAGACTGTATTTCAGTGCATTGCCTTAACACCTGTCAAAATGCATCTCATGCTTTTTGTACCTCTTTATTAAGAAGTGCTAATGCTCTGTTTGCTGGTTTTCGTGATGTAATTTCCTTATGCCTAAAATATATTCTTCAGTGACAGAATGAAGTTCCTGCTTGTCAGAGGACACTGTCCTAATTGCAGCGTTAAAGTGTCTTGGAGCTCCTGGGGAAATAATTACTTTGAACTTGAATGGAAAGGTGATGTTATTGTTGAAGCAGCAGGGTAGAAGTAGGTTAAATTTGTAGCATGAAAGTAACTTAATTTTTGGCTCTAAGTCTATAGAAATGTGGCTTTTGTCTTGTGAACAAGTGAAACAGATGTTGGGTGCTCTTGGACTGGGGGCATCTTTTTGTGTGTTTGGTTAGTTGGAGCCTCTTTTATTTGTACCATAGAAAATCAAACAATTGCAAGTTGAGAGCATGTTTGGAAATTGAACCACTGTTTTAACTACACAGCTGAGTGAAGATGTGGAGCACGTATCTGAAAATCCAACAGAGGAGAGAGAAGGAGAGATGGAAGTTCATGAAGATTCCAGCTCTGTTATTTTACCAGGTGAGAACTACTGACCCAAAAATTACTGATTCTTAGGGCCTGTTAGTTGCTGCTGTGCATGGCTTTGATTGTTTTGGTTTTGTTATTTTATTTCACTTCTGAAAGTAAACAAAACAATAATTTCACTACTTATTTGACTTACTTTACTAATTTCACTTATTTTATGTTAATCAGTACTGATGGACACCCAAGGAGGTTTTCTGAGGACTGATGGCAGAATATTTCTTTGTCAGGACCTGTGCTCAATCAAAACAGGTTCAGCACATCTGACTCTGAGATAGGTTAGTTATGTCATCTTCATTTATGTTGTGTCTCACCTGAGTGGCAGTAGGTTGCAGGCAGTCTGTGCAAGATTTACATTAGCAAGATACTATATTGAATAGCTGCTTTTAAATAGATTCTTAGTTAGACTGTTCAGGCTGCTTTTGGAGGCCATGGAGCAGTGTTAAATGGGCTTATTGTAGCTCAAGTGTGGGCACTGAGGTTAGCAAGCCTGAAAGGAGTATGGCCTAAATTCTTTGCAGCTGTTCAAGGCACTTTTTTTTTTTTTCAGCAGTGAAGTTTTATGCATATTAATATTCTAACTGCCTTGGCTGCCATCTTCTGGCATGTAACTTGCCCATGGACATTTGTAAGTGGTTACATGTGCAGTAGGCCTCACTAAAAGGCTCATGTTTGCTGTGTGAAGGCACAAAAACCAAACCATAGAGTTTGTGTGGCATAACCTGAGAGGGCATGACTCACTAAATGACTGCACACAGAACAATCAGCAGGAAGCATGGCTGGTTATCTCCTTTCTTAGGCTGAGTTTTAACAGAAAATTTTGTATGTTCAGCTGTATATTGCTCATGACAAAACATGATGTGTAACTCAAGAGTACAGAAACCTTTTTGTTAGAAATATTGCCAGAAGAAATGGCAAATATAAGCAGTATGGGTAAAGCAGTGTCTGTGTGTGAGACTGATGAAGATGTAAAGAGAACAAGATTTGAAGGAAAGGAGACTCTGGGAGAGTTGGGTCAGTCTCTTTCTAACTGTAATTAGAAGAATTCTGTGAAAGTTTTTACCATTCATAAGGAATTATGAACTAGAGGGTAACAAATATCTAACAACTTCTGCCATGGTGGAGATGCAATGCATAGAGCTGGGCATGAGCATTAAAATGTTTAGTCATTCCACTGATGTCTATGCTGAGTGTGTGTAAGAATCACTTCAGACTGGAAATGGGGGGAAAGGAGTTTTTTTTTTCCAGAAGCAAAGATTGACCATCAACAGACTTTCTTGTGAATTTTAAACTTTGTTCCTCAGTTGTCCCTGAAAATAAACTTTGTCTTCTGCCTGCAGTGGCCTTAAGCAGAGTGCCAAATTCTGGCATGTGAAAGGGAGGCACAGTCTTACGTTGATTACACCTCTTACTTGAGAAGGAAGCATCACCCTGGCTGGTCATCAAAACCAGAATTAGCTGTGGGTTTTTTAATCCATCTGAGTTTGAGGCTTACTTTCCTCTCACATGATTGATCTTTAAATGAAAATTCAGCAAAAATGTCTGTATTTTAAAGTCCCAATCCATATTCTGTTTGGTTCCAGATGGTGAACTGGGTACCACTACCCCTTCTCTGCGTTTCAGCAAGACCTGCCTAAAGAATGTTTTTTCAGTAATTCTCCTGTTTATTTATCTGCTGCTCATGGCTGTAGCTGTGTTCCTTGTCTACCAAACCATCAGTGACTTCAGGGAGAAACTCAAGCACCCAGTGATGTCTGTCACTTACAAGGAAGTGTCCTTGTATGATGCACCTGGTAAGACCGTTAACAAGCAAATTGCGTTAAGTTCTTGGTTTGTTTTTTTTTTTGGTGTTCATTCTCCAGGGCACAGAGTGTATATAATACCTTGACCCAGGTCTTACGTTTCTTCACTTTTTAATCTAAAGTTGTGTTGACTTTGCACAGAAATGTTACTATTGTATGGGAGATT
Organism: Aegithalos caudatus; assembly: GCA_013389925.1. Lineage (NCBI taxonomy): Eukaryota > Metazoa > Chordata > Aves > Passeriformes > Aegithalidae > Aegithalos > Aegithalos caudatus. Next base: position 28,957 of record WEIU01017476.1, on the reverse strand, counting down.
TTTGGGAGCTTTTGTGCCAATAACATGAATGCCAGAGGCTGTGGAGAATTATGCAACATTTCATAAATAAGAAATGTTTTCAGACTGTAGAATGAGTCCTCTTTTAGGGGAGAAAGATAATTCCTTTTGGAAATATTCACCAATCTGTGTCATTTAAACAGAGTAACACATAGGGTGTGTATCAGGAGCTCAGTGCTGCACTGGGCAATGAGATGCCATTCACAGTAAAGAAGGCGAATTTCTCAAACCAACCACAAAATAAACAATATGCTACTTTCTACTTCCACCCTGCCTTGTTTGCAAAGTGGTATTACATCAGTAGGCAATGAAAATGTGATGTGACTGCAGGGAGCACTGTTAGCATAAAAATGCAGTGTGGCAGCAGAAACTGGTGCAGTTTTCAGGAGGAATTGCTCCACAGGAGTATTTCTGAATAGTGAGTTCTGTTGTTATTCTTTTTATTTGTCCAGTAGCCTTTCATAAGTAGAGCCATGGTAGCAATGCAGCTCAGTCAGCCATCAGTGAGTTTCCAGTTTAACATTAACATTTCTGTTTGAAGTGTTACCACATTTTCGAAATACTTCAGCAGTTGTGGCTGAAAAATGTTTTGCGTTGTTGCTGTATACTCTAGTTGTTTTTCTCTATGGCCAGTTAGGCCCAGTTCTGGAAGTAGTGCCTTATGTTTGGATCATATGAATCTGACTGTAAGAGTAAGCAAACTCAAGCTTTTCCCCTTTTTTTCCTCCCGCCATGTGAGCATTTCATACAGCAACAAGAAGAAAATAAGCAGATTTTAAATAAGGAGAGCAGCATATAAATCCAAAAGTATTGTTGGAGATCCCTGCAGATCAGAGAACCAAAATCAATGTACTCCTTTATTTTATTGCTCTGTTAAAGTGATGAGATGGCAAGTTGAAAGCATGGAACTCTGAAGAAAGGAATAAAGCATTTGATATATACTGAGTGCTTTGACATCTCACATTTTGGTGGGCAGGTCATCTCAGTTGTGAGTTAATTATATCTAAACAATCATACTTTTTTTTTTTTTTTTTTTTTTTTTTCCTTACTGNTTTTTTAAGCTGGACTAGATTATCTTCCAGCAAGCTTGTTTCCAATAATAAATATGGCATACGTGATGTAAAAGGATTTTGAGGTTTGGCTCCTGTATTTTGCTAGTCTTTCAAAGCTGAGGTGGCCACGGTTGTTTGAATGTGCTGTTAGACTGGAACAGGAGGTTTATGGCATATATGGGTGTCCATCCAGGTGGAGCAGTTGCCTGCCTTACCCAGTGATGTAAATAATAGGGGATGGTAGGGTGTTTGATGGCTTTGATTTTTATCATGAGGTCACATTCAGTTAACAGAAGATGCTGTATTCTGAGGAGCATCTTTTCACTTCTATTAGCTCAGCCAGTGATCTTTGATCTGTTTTATATGGTATGTACATTATTTCCAATTAACTTGATGTGTTAAATGTTAATATCTGAAAACTAAAACACTACATGCCCCATTTGATGCCCTCTTACATATTTTAGAGATTCATCTGGGGATGAGGGGGACTGATAGATTAGCTGCTGGCTTGTGGGTAGACTAGGGAAACTTAGTAGCTCCTGTGAACCTTGAATTGTTGTAACAGAATATGAACCCTTATTTTTTTCAATGCATTGTGGGGGTTCTGTACTGTGACTGTTGGTGCTTTTGTCCTGCTCCAGTAAAATGTGGGAGTGCATAATTTAATTTGATTGTTTTGTGGCATCTTAAAGATAGCTCAGTATCCTGTGAGATTAAATTCCAGAATGAAAATCTATGTCCTCAGGAAGGAAATCAGTTCTCTCCAATTTTTTTTTCTGCCCAAACAGGTATTGCCTTTTACCCAGGCAAGGCTCAGCTGCTTAGCTGCAAACATCATTATTATGATCACATTCCACCTCTGATAAATCCAGGTCATCCAGGAGACATTGAATGCACCACTCAGAGGATCAACTACACAGATCCTTTTACTAATCAAACTATGGTAATAACAATATAATAGAACAAAACTTTTTAATTGTGGGTTTTCTGCTCATAATCCTTTTGGAAAGTAAAAGCATGTACTACATGCTGTAAAAAAATCCTTGCTTCTGGTTTGAATTTTTTGTAAGCTGTCTGTCATTTTGATTTCAGAAATGTAAAAGACCCCAGTCAGTGTATATATGTGTTATGGAATATCAGCTGTCCTGTGGGTGTGTGCAGCACAAAACCCTTAATGGGGTAAAATAAGTCATTTTTCACAGTGAAATTCTCACTTCATTATTCTCCTAAATGAACTGGGAAGCATTTTATTTGATATTGTAAATCTAGCTTTGATTGAAAGCAGTATCAGTATCCATTCAAGGAGGATAGCTAATCTCTTTCTTTATGTTTGCTAGGAATTCATACATGAATTCCTGCTGGGAATTACATACCACGTTTGTCACACTTGGGAGAATCTTAAATGGGCACCAAATGTTTCATTACACTGAAATGTTTTGAGCCAGAAAGATGGGTACATTGAGTGATAGTCTGCCTTAAATTGCCCTTAGAAGTGCAGGGAAGCTTGCTATTGTAGAAACAAATATCCAAAATCCACAAATGACCATATTTAATACTTAAATATTAATATTTCAACACTGAATCTTGATGTAAAGGCCTCCTTTTAAACTAAAAGGTGGGACTCAAGTGGCATTCTTGTTAGGTATTTTAATAGATGTGCACTTAGTAGCAACCAAGAAACTCTCTATGTGCATTAGTTCTAGATGGCAAATTAATGAACAGGAAATGAGGATTCCTTTTCTCCTCTCATCACATCTGTTTGCTTACAGAAGTATGCTTTGGTTGTTCAAGGCCCTCGTGAAGTGAAGAAAAGAGAACTGGTGTTTTTGCAGTTCCATTTAAATGAAACAGACCAAGATTTTAGTGCCATTGACTACCTGCTGTTTTCTTCTTTCCAAGAGTTTGTCAGCAGGTATGTAAAGGGGAGATGAGCCTGTGGCTGCATTGAACTTGCTGTCACAATACTTCTGAAAGCAGGGCTTTTTCAGTAAAAATCAGGTGGGGTTTTATGATTTTTTTAAAATGTTTTATGATTTTTTTAGTGTCAACTGTGTTGATGCTCTTTCATGTCTCTGTTTACTGATCTGATCTTTAAAAAGGTATTTTTCAGTGACAAAATCTGTTCTTCAGCTGTGCTTAAACCATTTGTTGCTGCACTTTCTAAAAGCTTGGATTTGTGCTGGCTTCCTGCTGTCTGCTGCTGTGGGAGATCAGGAAGTATGCTGTCCTGGGTACTGTGTCAGGAGGTGCACCAAGAACACAAATATTTCTGTACCATTTGGGGGGGTTTTAAAGCAATTACTGTAAAGGTCAGATCCCTAGATTGCTACGTTGTGATTTCATTGAAAGATTAACTCTGTTTCTTTGTATTACTGGCTTTATTTAAGACTCTGCAGGGTGATGTAAGTTCATATATGGGGTTTTCAAAATAACCTTGTACTGGTTTGACATTGGTATCATTGGAGTATCTAATCAATCTTCTAATTTTAACAAGAATGGAATTAATCCTGTCTTGAACTTTCTTGAAAGACCTGCTCTTTTTTTTCCACCTTTTGAGAAAAATTTCATACTTAATGGTTTAATTTTTGCTTTAATTTAAATTCAAGTTCTTTTCTTCTCTCTGAGGTACAGATTAAAAGTTAGTCAAGAAATACTAGCCATAGTGACATCTGATAGAAAGCCTTAATGTCACAATAGATGCTTAGTGAAAAAGCACAGGGGCTAGAGGGCCTATGCAGAACAAAATTAGGTGAGGGAGGGAAGGGAACAGATTTTATTGTAGAAGGCCTTCTCAGAGGCTTGGACATGGTCATACTGATGTTGTTGAAATGGATCAAAGACTAGAAGTGTCCAGACACAGTAACTCTGGTGGCCAAAGACCAGTTAGCTGGATTTGACTTTTACAGAGCATTTCTACTTCAGTGAAGACATCCCAAGTCTTTAACTGTTTTCTGTAACTTGATTGAAACACCTCATAAAATGCTAATGTTCTGGATATTTTAGGCATTGATATTTTAGGGTGAGAGAATACCAGTTAAGAGTAGTAGTGTAGTAGGTGATGCTTGTTCCTTATTTTTGTTGTTGTTGTTGTTGTTGTTGTTGTTGTTGTTGTTTTTTGTGTGTGTGTTTGTTTTGTTTTGTTTGTTTGGTTGTTTTTTGGGTTTTTTTTGTGGTTTTTTTTGTTTGTTTTGTTTTTGTTTTTGTTTTTTTCTGGTTTTATGGCTTGTGCTAGAAACAGTGGGACTAATTGCAGCAAGGTGCTTAGCTCTTCCTGTACTGCCAGACACAAGCACTACCTGAGACCACCCCTGGTGCTGCACCTGGCTGGGGGCAGGATTAACAGCTCAGTCTGTGCATCCTCAGGCCTTGGAAGCCACATGGGAAATGGGGATATTTGTTTGGGGATGCATCCTTTGTGCTTGCTTGAGGCAGGTAGTAGGAATGGGAGTTAAAACTGGTTCTGAACTAACCCAGATGGATGGTTACAGTGGCAAGGGGATGAAGGCTTCAGTGGTAAATGATCTGCATGTCTAGATGGAATACAGGAAAAGAACCAGCTGTGGGCAAGAGGCCAGTAGTGTCTTTTTGCAGCATCCTCCAAAAGTTGATACAAATGGTGTGGCTTGTCTTGCTCAATACTGTGTTTGCTGTCCTGGTATGAACTGGCTGGGCTCAGGGCAGGTTGGGAGTTTATATTTCTCCTGATGTGAAAAGTGCATTTGATACTGCACTGTGTATGTGGAGAGCATTCATTCCACCCAGTTTCCAGCAGATTAGAAAACAGAAATGATTTCTTGTTCATCAGCAGATACCAAATTTAGCTGATGGGAAGTCTGGATTAAGATATCTGTAGAAACTGCTGTGTGTCCTTCCATACAGCCTCTGAAAACTTCAATTACTGGCCTGTTAACTACTTCCCCTGACAAAGTGTCTCACTGGTTATGAAACCCCCAATTAAAGCTCTGCCTAGCAGTTCATGTACAGTGTTATGAGAGGTGCCACACACAATTTAAAAAATGGCATCTAAAGACTTGTACCTTTAAGAGATTTTTTGAGGTGTACCAAGTGCTGAGGTCTCGAGCAAGGTCCACTTGTTTCTGTCAAGGGCTTTATTCTCTGTAGCTCTTCTGTTAGAATTGGATCAGACTCCATGAAACTGGCACTGCTCACTGGTTTTGTTCTGGTGTTCACAGAACACTGCTGCACTGTGTGCTGTTGTTGGCCTCTTAGCTGGAGGGAGATGGGAGATGCTGCTGGCTTTTTTTTTTTTTTTTTTTTTTTTTTTTTTTTTTTTTTTTTTTGGGGTAGTGGCAGCTGCTGTCTGTATCGTATTAATCGGGGGGAGGGAAATAATGAAACTCTTGCAAATTACCCAAAATGTGTGGCTAAAAATACAAGTTCCTCTCCTGAACTGTCATTAGGATAACACATGGGGTTTAGAATGAGTATACTTCTGACAAAATTATTGTTAGTGTAGCATGTCAAATAACTTACAGTCCTGTGAAACAATTGATACCAGTGTGGACAGATCAGCCATTATTTAAGGGTCTAAACAGAGCTCCATGTTCATGTCTCTGATCTGAATTGCTGCATGCAGAGAATACAACACGGAAGGGTTGAGACTTCTGGTACCACATCAACCTCTATATGATGCCACTGCTGTTTGAGGGTTTCCTGCTGTAGGGAAACACAAAAGCAAAAAACACATATTGGGTTTGAACCATCAGTGGGTTTGGCTCTTGCTATTACACTGGAATCTGCTGGTGGGATGTCATAAACTTCCCTGGCTCTCATGGGTTGGTCCACACACACTGGTGTTAGAAGGATGCACCACAGCACTACAGCCCAGTCCAGAAATAGGTTAGTGACTCCCACAGATTAAAAAAAAAAAGAGAGAGAAAAAAAGTGGAAAAAAACCCCAAACAGGAACAGAAAAAGAGATGTAGCCTGTGTGGGTTGTCTGTCTTCGGTGTGAAGAGGGAATTAAAAGACACTCCCTGGAGAACTGTTTTTCAGCTTAAAATCCCTTTTCTGTTTTGTGTTCACTTGGTTCTGTGTGGTTTTAAAGCTGTGTTATTTGCCCTCTGCTGTAATTTGTGCAAAGCTTGTGTCTCTCTGCTGCGCTCCTCCTGTCCACCCCCTTTTTCTTCCCCTTACTCTGCGGCAGTGGCCTGGATTATGGAGATGCCTCTCAGATCACCTCACAGCTTCTCCTAAGATATTATTAATCCTTCTTTTCCAAGCCTACAATTACTGTTGAAGGCAAAGCATACTGCTGTTCTGCCTACCATGGAAGTTGTAGCTGTGACATTCAGCTTGTGTCATAACTTCCTGCCTTACTTTTCCATGTTGGCTTGGAAAGCTTTTCTGGGATGATGTATTTAGCCAGCCATTAAGCATATGACTAGCTGCCAGAGTGCTAATTATGTATGTTCCTCTTGAGTAGCAAAGCACTCCAATGCTCCCCTTTGCTGTCCCCTCAGCTGCTGCTCTGCCCACATCCTTGGGGGGAAGCAGTTGTTGGATTAGGTGTTCTGTGTTGCTGGTTTGCTCTGGTGAGGAGCAGGAAGGCTGTGGGCTTTGTCCTTAGGCTCTGCCCATGTCTTTCCTGTGGGAGGTAGAGAGGTGCCATTCTGTTGTGGTCACTAACAATCACCTCATGTCAAAATAAAGATATTCCTAACTCCCTAGAACACCCTTGGAACAGCATCTGTCTTGATGGCTAGCAAAGTGTGTTAGATTTTCTTTCCAGAAACCCTTCTTTGTGTGCATGTGCACAGTGGTATTCTGTGTTTGAGTCCATTGCCTCTGACTTGAGAGAATAGCTTTTCTGGGTTTTTCCCTCCCATGGATATGTGTGTATTCATCTATTAAGCCTGAGCAGGTGGTGTGGTACAGAGTACCATTGATGTGATATTCATATCAATGCAGTCCTTTTGGTCCTTGTAGACAAGGCACCTTGGTTTGTAGAAAGAAAAGAAGCCCTGAGTTTGAAAACTAAGAAAGAAAGACAGGAAAACTTCAAGTCCAGTCAGTGCTGGACAAATCTTCCTGATTGGTCTGTTCTGGGACAGGAGCTTGCTTCTTCACCTTTGCTTTTCTTCTTTAATTCTTTGCTTTTTTCTCCTGAAAGACCAAAACACCTTCATCTCCTAAAAGACCCAGTCATGCACACCCTCTGCCTTAAAAGCAAAGAGCACTCTTTCCCTTCTCCTAGGCAGATGGATTTAGTCTAGATCAAAACACTCTCCCTGCTCCTAAGGACCAATATAACCTGGCATATCTCTACAGCCTGAAATCTATCTTAGTAAAAATAGCCTTTAATGATTCATGACTTCTCACAGTGGTTTACCCCTTTTTCTTAAATGAAACCTTATTGGAAAAGCAGCTGCAAGGCTGGACTTATTTCACAGGGATGACATGAAAATGGCTAAAATCACAGTACTGAGGAGCTCCAAGTAAGTAGCATGGTTAATTCACTATGTCCTGTGCAGCTGGTAGAGAAGAGGTGGAGATCAGATATGCCTTAAAGCTGCCTCTTTAGTACCTGCAGCATGAGGGGTGTTGGAAGCCTTAAAGATTTACAGTCACAGTATTAAAAAACAAAACCCCCACCAAAACACACAAAGCAATCCTGATGTTCTGTGGGCTGCAAATATCTGTGATTGCATATTGGGAAAACAGCCGTGTTATTGCAGGTGGGAGCCTTACACCAAAGCTACAGTATTTCCAAAATTATAGGAATATCCTGAATGTAAATTTTGAGGCATTTTAAGCATGTCTGCACTGCAAGTGGTTTATTTGGCAACTAGAAATGGAGCACCCTGTCCTTCCTCTAGGCTCTTCCTGATGTCTCTTGCTTGTTAACTTGGTGATCAGTTGTTTCTTGAGGCTCTGGCACTGCTTCTTTCTGTCCCCAAGGTGATAGATGAAGAGAGCTAATCTCCCCGTGTGCCAGAACAATCCCTACAGGCAGGCAGAACTCCAGGGTTGCAGGGCACCAGGTAAGTCCTCTGCAGTTAAGGATGCACCAGTGACGTGCTACCATTAATGAAAACATCACTACACGCAATGTTTCAGATATGTTGAATTTAGCAGGTGGAGAATGAAAGGAATTGTGAACATAGTTTGAAGTGCCTGTAGGTGTGACCTTCTCCTGCCTACAGTACTTGGTTTGGTCAATAAAGTAATGCTCTTTTTCTTTTAGTCCAAAAAAAGCAAAATTCATGAAGGACTGTGAAAGTTCATACTCCAGCTGGAAGTTTTCTGCAGGCTTCCGAACTTGGGTCAAGATGTCCTTGGTCAAAACAAAAGAAGAAGATGGTAGTGAGACTGTTGAATTCAAACAAGAGGTAAACAAACAAACAAACAAACAAAAGTATTCATAATGTTTTGGGAGTTTGGGTTTTGTTTCATTGCATCCATGATGCCACTTTGCACTGAACAGTTTTGACTCTATTTGCTCACACTGTTTCTCAGCAAGGAGGGATTCTGTGGAAGTGTAAATGTTTTGATGTGCTCAGCTGTTGGTATGGCCTTGTGACACAGCTCAGGAAAACATCACCTAACAGGGAGGCCAGAAATCCAGGCCTCAGTAGGTTATGACACCTGTAGTTTGAGGTAAGGGTCCCAAGAGACTGACACAGAAATATTAACCCAGCTACCTACAGTTCAAGGTGGAGAATAACTGATGAAGGAATTGTCTAAATAACAGCTACTGTTGGAAAGAGGTATTGTTTAAGTTGCCACTGATGTTAGGATGAAGAGGTAAATTTAAGCCTTGTATCCTTTGTAGCCTTCCTCATGTCTGCTTTTTGTTTGGATTTGGAATTTTTAGCTATTGAGTGTCCTTAGAAACATAGAGCAACTTCACTTTTTGCATCATTTTCAACTAGAAAATATGCAGGTGGAAGATGTAAACTTATCTAGAAAGGAAATGAGCTTGACTTTCTGTTCTGTTCATATTTATGCACAAATTGTGTTTTGAGTTGGTTTTGTTTCCAGTGTTGTTGGAAAGGAAGTGTGTCATCAGTGGTGAGAAATGAGAATTTTAAGAGCTGTCCTTTTCAGAGGATGTCTCCTTCAGAGACTATACTTTCTCTTGGTCCTTGATACTCTTGGGAAGAGTGTTCTGGGGGGAGCAAAATGAAGCAGAACCTTCAGTTCTATCTTTAGTTCTCACAGTTAGGTGTTACGTGGAACAGGGAAGGGCAGATCTGTGACTGTGAGGGGGGTATACTCCTACTCCACTAGAGAAGGACAGGAGGCAAAATCCAGAGTCATGCAAATCCCAAAGTAATGCCTTGATTTGGAGGAAAGAATGCATCAGTCTGCCGCTGCCATATAAGCTCTGACAGCAGCTGTCCATCCTTCATCACCTACAGTTCTGAATCATTTGCCATTTGGTACTTACCAAGTATAGGATTTTTGAATGTCCTCCTTTGTTTGCCCAAGTCTAACATGTCTCAAAGTGGAAACAAAAGGCTGGCTCAAATTCAGAAGAAAAAGGAGCTTTTTGTGACCATAAATATCTATTTAGTTCAGCATTATGGACCGGTCATCTGAGTAAGTGAACACTGTTGCTAGTTTAGGTTTTCTGTTTTGTGGGTTTGTTTGTTTGTTTTTAATAAAACCTAGGAACCAGGAATGAGATCCCTATACAGCAGAAATTGAAACAGCTCAGACATAAATTGGACTGTTTGACAGTACAACATCTGCTCAAATTGCACCAGGAAGTCCATTAGCCTTTCAAATCCAAACCTGGGAGCTGGCATACCAGAAAGATGGATACAACTACTACATCAAACAGAACAGTCACTCACTCTGCTAACTAGCCCAGCAGTCATTGGTTTGTGTTTTCTTACTTTCCCACTGCCTTCATTTAGCCTTGTGCACTGTTTTTTTCCTGGTGTGTAGTTTCCTTGGATGAATGTGGTTGGGGTGCTGGTACCCTGCAGTAAGGAAATGAGCTGTACAAGTCTGGGGCAAGCCTGCAGCAAAGGTGTTGGAGCAGAAACCAGGAGGTAGGGAAGCTCCATGTGCTCTGAGTGGCCATGAATAGTGTTCTAGCTCCTGCTTCTGCTTGTCTGCAGCATAAAATCTGTTCCAGGTTGGGACTGTGGAAAAGACTGAGAAAAGCCCTGAGGTATTTGTAAAGAAACTGCACCATGGTAGGTCAAAGGCTTTTGTGGCAGGTCATCCCTTGTACAATGGGAAGGCTTGTAAGGAGATGAAGAAAGTGGTCTGCTTAGAGACTTCCAACTCAGCCATCCTCTGCCTGGAAAACTGTGCTCACAAAAGATGGAAAAGGCATGTTCTTCCATTATGTGTCTCATCTTTGTGTCACAACCCTGATACAAAGTCACAGTGCTGCTGGATCCATTGCTCCCAGTACAGAATTAAACAGGACAAGCAGCAGTACTCCCCTCTGCACACACAGAGATGTAAACAAAAACTCCTTTGAGGTTTGGAGAAGATTTGTGCTTTCCTGGGGTCACTGTGTGTCTCTTGGGCAGTTTGTGTTATTCCTAGGAGCAGGGGGCAGTTCAAACTGTTGGTTACTGCCTGTGTACAAACCCTGTGTAGTTCCTCCCTAGGCTGGGGGCAGCTGGTACACTACAAGTGTTTTCCTGGGGCCTGATATCCCAATATTTTCCTGGTTGTGGTTCTTGAGACTGGCTTCATGTAGCTGTAACACAGTCTGGTATCCTAACCCAGTGCCCTGTTGGAATTGTGTTACAGCTCTCGGCTGGGCAGCATTAGTTTCAAGTGGTGACCTAGTTAATGGGCAGTACTGGGATCTATGGGTTGGTTTGTTAACACCTGGGCTTCTTTCCTTCCATGTTCATTCTGCACTTGCTGGAATGTTCTGGTTTGTTCTACAACCCACTTTTCAAAAAGAAGGAATCTTCCTGCCACCATTATGTGGTTCTCTGGCAAATAAAATTAATTTAACATTCATTCATAAGAATTTTCCAAATGTTGTATTACTGCAGGTAAATGAATTTTAGAAATTAATTGTCCCCTTTTGAGAGGCAATGTAGAAATGGTATTGTAGCATAATACTGAGTGAGAAATAGGAAAATAATATGAACATGAGACGGAGGAAACTGCCCTTGCCATATTTTGGCAGCCCATTGTTCTAGGTAGAGAAAGGCTGTGGTGGAAGTCCCTAAATAGTCTGGGATTTTCACTTTCTTACAGGCCTTTTCTGTTGCACAAAAGACTCCTTGTACACTGAAGAAAGTAACCTGAACTTTTTTTTCCCTCTCCTCAGACCAGTGTGGTTAACTACATTGACCAGAGAACTAAACCAAGGAGTGACCAGCTGTTCTTTGTGGTGTTTGAATGGAAAGACCCTTTCATACAGACTGTTCAGGATGTGAGTAACCCACTAGTCCCTTCTTGAATCACTGACTGTGCATGCTCATGGTTTGTGTGTGCATGCACTTGCCTCTGTTACCTCAGTCCAAGAAGAAATGCAGAGAAGAGTGAGGATACTTCTGAAATTTCAGTGTAGGTTCTTCCTTATGTCCAGTAATGCATTCTGTGTGGAGGTCAGGACCATCTGATACTTTTCCTTGGGCTGGTGACCTTCAGCATTCTGCTTGCAGAATCTTACATGCAGCTAAGAAAAGCACCTGTCCCCCTGTGTTCTAGCAAAGGGTAGCTTCAGGTCTGGGCTGAACTTTTTGCTTAAATTAGCCTGCTTGGGTAATCTGATTTAATGACTTTTTTTAATAATTGACAAGAAACCTAGGCTGAAATAAGAATACTAAAAATAGCCTCATGTATTTTTTATCCATTATTAGAATAAAATGTGGTATTTTATTTACCTGACAACCAAGGTCCAGCAGCAGCAAAACCTACAGTATGGGTGGTTTTTTGCCCAAAAACCAGTGTGAATGCAGACTGTGTGGGACAGGATTTGGTCCTTTGCACTCCTGGTGTTCCAGCAGGACCCAGGCACTTCCTTGGCTTTTAGAGCCCAGTCCTATCTTCACACCTCTCACTCCTCTCGACCTATGTGGGATCAGATGAGGAGACTAATACTTGTCATCTCTTTCAGATTATCACAGCAAATCCCTGGAACATGATTGCTCTACTTTGTGGTATCTTTCTGGCCCTGTTTAAGGCGGCAGACTTTGCTAAGTTGAGTGTTAAGTGGATGATCAAAATCCGAAGAAGGCATCTGAAGAGGACTTGTCAAGTAACGGACCACATAAGTTGATGAGACTAAGACTGCCTTTTAACTGTTCGTAGCAGGAGGAATGGAAAATAACTGGAATAAACTGCAATCAGCAATTAAAACTGAAAACTAGGTATGTTTTCTTCCAGAGAGATGCTGGCTGGAAGAACAGCCTTGGAACTGCAGAAGGAGCTAACTCCAGGACAGGTCTAACAAACTCATGCTTTTCTAGTCCAAATTTAACAAGTTTACCTCAGTGTTATGGGGGAACCAGGGGGAAAGGTGGGAACTCAACTAATGTTCAGAAAGTCATCACTGTAGTAAATCGTGAAAAAGTGGACAGTGTTTGAATGTTTCTCCAACAGACCCTTTAGTTTCTGCATCAGCTGTGGGCTGCTCCCATAGTACAGTCACTGCCTTGATGGTGCTTAGTGGAAGGTAAAATACTCAGAAAACATCCTGGCCTCTTCTCCAAAGTATGCTTTAAAACAAAATACACTGGAATTCTATTACATGTCATCTTTAAATCAAAGTACAATGACTTTAGTATTAAAAAATACTTCAAGTAATCTATTGTGTGCTTTCCTTGAAACTACCTGCTCTCAGGTTCAGAAGGAGCTTTACAGGAGGCAGGAGTGTAAGGGGATAAGGTGAAAACCACTGATCAGTCCAGCTCAAAGGAAACTCAAGCAACAGGAGAACGTGGGGGGGTGAGCTGGTGGTTCATCTCAAAGTCTGTCTCAGGCTGTTGTTTATCCCTCTTTCTGGCAGTCATTCCTAAGGAAGTGAAAAATACTCTTTCACCCAGCAGGGCATGGAACTGTGATTATCTGCTCTATGGGGAATGCCTGCTCACCAACTGTGCTGGGGTGCTGGTGTCTTTTTCTTCCTTTTAAGTCCCTTGTTAGTTGAGATGCCTGACATGGATGTGTGGAGTCTACAGGGATCAGGGTACCAATGTGTGTTTGCACTAAGGCTTTGCTGCAAGGATGCCAACTCATAGTTTGCTTCTTCCTTCTCTTCCAGCAGAGCACGCAGAGGAGTAAGTGTATCAAAAGTACCCTGTCACCTTTCTCCTTGTTTTTGGCATCTGAGAAAGCCTTCTGGGACAAAATTTCCTATGTTCAGCTGGCTTCCAGAGCAAATTAAGGCATTGCATTGACCAGACACAGCCTTAAAACAGGGGGGCAAGAACTCACTGTAATAAGATAAACAAAATTGCAGCACTGGCTGTTTGGGGGAAAATGTTTAATCAGAGGACAGATGTTGTATGGGAGAAAGGTGGTGTCCAGTCCCCCCCTATCTTCAGTAGTTCGCACTGATGGCCCCTGAACAGCTCAACCTAGTGCACAGCCAGGGAATGAGATTAAACTGGATCAGACCAGCAAAGGCCAAACACTGCATGGTTGGAGCAAAAAGAACTACTCCATCCCTGGGTGCTGGGGAACAGGACAGAAACTAGGCAGGGAGTGGGGGATGGATAAAATACCCCACACTTAACCCTTCCACATTAAGAAAACCCACACTGACTTTGCTACCTAACAGTCTGTGCTATGTCAACTGAGCTTTCCTGATGCCTCACTGCCAAAGGAATACCCAACTATTCCTTGAATAAATGATATTACAGGAGCTAGTTCTTGGATTTTACAAAAAAACAAAAACAAAAACACCAAATCACCACAAAAAAACAAGCCCCACAACCAAAAAACACAATTGGAAGTGGTTCTGATGGATCCTACTCCTTTTTTTTTTGTGTGTAAATGAAGTCAGAGAAGGTAAGCTGGAAGATAACATAGCTGCAGCTGTGGGGTGAGTAGAAAGCATAGTTAAATAAAGGATAAACTCCTTTTTGTAGTACATACTATTTTTCCCCTGAATAAACTCCCACAGCAGTCCACTTCAGCCACTACATCTCAGCTGTCAAGATGTTTTGTTTTATAAGGAAATGTTACAAGAACAGGCCAGTGCTCCCAGCCAAGAAACCTTTCTTTTACAGACCTATTTATAGGAGCGATATGGACAGCAAGTGTTGCCCAATTTAGATGGTTATCTTACAGCTCCTACTTTCTATTACTTAAGCCTGATGTCTCTATTTGTAACCTTTTGAAAAACTTGTAACAATTGCAAATGCCAGTGATTTATTCCTTGAACCCCTGCAAAGTGTTTGGTTCCCCAACATCTGTGTAAGTTATTTTCATTTTGGCTCCAGGAGAGTTGAGCAAAGTTTGTCACACTCTGGCAACTTTATTCTTCTAAGGGTAAAAAGGCACTAAAGCACTGTGAACTGTGCCTGTGACTCTCCTCTCCCTTCAGGCAGTGCTAGTCTCATACCCTCTGTGAAACAACTACTTAGAAACAAAACTGAAGCAACAAGTAAGTGTAATACAGTTGACTCAGTGTAGGAGGGACTTCTCCACTTTTGCCACTCAATGAAAAGCCACATTGGACAGTTAAAAAGGTTGTAACAACCATTCTAATCCTCCTGGTCTTCAGAAACCCAAAGATGTGAGGTACAGCACCAAATACAAACATAAAGACTTTATTGAATGCTGCTCAATTCCCCAAAGACCTTTCATTACAAAATTTTTCCACACAACTGCAATTTTAAAGAGATTGGAATGGTCTGATAAAAGATGTGAAAAAAATACTTGATCAAGTAAACAGACAAGACTTCTATTGTCAACTTTCCACCTTTAAGAAACAGACTGCATTTTCTTTAAAGAAAACAAGGAATAATTTCTTGACATTCTTCCCCTCCTTAGTGAAAAAAAAAATATACTAATGCCAATTTTGGTCTCGTTCTTCAGTCCATGAGATGCTAAAACTAAGGCAGAAACATCCAAGATGGGTCTCTCTTGGAGACTGCACCACTCTGGAGGGTCCTTGGGTTGATGAGGGGCATCATTGATGGGCTCTCCAGAGGGGAAGCTCCATTCTCAGCCGTAGCAGGAGGAAATCCCTAACTAGCCCAGGACCCAAGAGGCAGCAGGAATGGGGTAGAGGCACTGGCCACCCCAACCTGTTGCAACTGATCCTCTCCTTACCTCACCCCCTTTCTAATGTGAGCATTGTATAAATCTAAATCTGAATCCAATCAGGAATTCAAGGACAGCTCTGTATCTGAGTTCCTTTCAATGCTGTAAGGGGCATATACTGAATATCTCAAGTTACTGGGAACATACCTTGGTTTTATTTGAGAAAATACAGCACAGCTAGAAGCCTTTTCTATCATCTTAACCGAAGTATGCAGCAACGTGAAAAGCACATATAAAACAAGGAAAAATGTGTATGTAGCAAACTATACCACCTATGTGCAACACAATCAAAAATTCAAGTCATAATTCTCACCACTCCCATAATTATTTCACTCATTAAGGATGATAATTCAGTTCTATGAAACACTGGAAGTGACAGTATATCAATAATTAGACAAATTTACAATATGTTGTGGTAATGACATCACTTAACTGCTGTATTTAAATTCAAATCCTTACATTTAGCCAGAGAAAAAAATTGGTTGTTTCCATTATACTGATGAGGTTTCTTTTGCAAATCCTTATATATTTCAAAAGGGTACAAATAAAGAATGCCTGCTGAGTAGAGGTGGTCATTTCTTTTATTTGGCACTTGTATTGTGTGCATTGAGCACATTGTGAGTGCTGTTCTGCTTTTCTGCCATTGCCTTCTTAAGCTTTAACTCCTCCAACCTTCTCCACAACTCTTCACGTTCCAATTCTTTCTTTTTCTCTCTGAAGAAAAGAATAAAAGATCAATTTCAGATGTGTTTTAAGCACAATCTGGAGACACAGTAACTTAACTGTGACTTGAATCTACTAATTCCTCTTTCAAGTTTTTCTCCAAAGCTATTTTTAGAGGTAATTACAGTTTCCTCAATTAAAAAGAGAGCATAACAAATCAGTAATGCTGAGTGATGAAACTGTACCTTTGCTCCACCAAATGCAGACAATTGCTCTTGGGTGGCTTTGCACAGCTGGCTGCTGTTTTAAGGAGGTTTTTCATCACATGCACACAAATTAAGGGACTGAGGATCTTTAGAGTGGAAGAACACAGTTACTGCAAGGAGGCTTGGCAGTGGTTTCAGCTGGCCAAGGGTCACCTGTGCCCTGCCTCTCTGACTCCAGCAGTGCTGCTTAGAAGATTAGTAGGGTAAAGCAACATTTTTGCAGAGCTATGAAGAGTCCAGCTCAATTCTCTTCAAACACCTGAGGCAGCACAGCCGGCAGCAGCTGAGACCCCTTTCAGCACCCAGGAGGGAGCACATCCCCTGCCTAGGCAGGAAGGGGAGCTGGGGCCCTCCTGTCCCCTCTCTGGGCTCAGCCCCGCCTCGCTCACAGGACACCCAGCACCAAACAGCTCCACTACAGAGCCCCCACAGGCACAACAGCAGAGCAACATCCAAAATTACACCTTGGACATATCCAGCAGTGGGAACTTGGAAAAAGGCTTAGTACCTTTGCCTTTCTGCTTTGTACGAGCTTGTGAGTTCATCAAAAAGCTTGCCATTCATTTCCATCAGGGTTTTCAGCACATTGTACACCAGTGCCACAATGGTTCTAAAACACAAGGAGCACAGCCATTAGATTTACTCAGTGATAAAGTTAACTTCAAAAAACAAGCATGTGATTTCTTTTTTGGATTCTGAACTTCTTATTCAAGATACTACTGCAAGGTCAAGGAGTTTCTGAAACAAAATCCATTTTATTAATTTACAGAGGAAATCATAGTATAGTTAAATATTTTTTGAAATAGGTACTTAATCTTAAATTCCTGACTTCTATAATTGTGCAGGATATAGTTATTCATGCTGTGGTTGTACTTCAAAGCCATTCAGTTAGGTGAACCTTTAATAAGCTACACTTTAACAACAACTCTGTAACAGTTGAGCAATGAAATATGAGAGTCTAGAAAAAAAAACTTCTGGCTCATGGCTTCAAGAAGGCAGCCGACAAACCACAGGCTTAGCGTGGATTAGCACAGCAAAACTCTCCTAGCAGTGTTTCTGGGCAGCAGGAGTCTTGTTAGAGAACTAGAATCAAGAATATCAAATAATCAATTTGAGTACTTCAGTTTCCTTAAGAAACTCACCAGCCTGAGCAACACTGGCTGTGTGTTGCATGGCTGCCTGTATTCCTGCACTACCCTTCTTTTTGTGAAAGTATTCGTATTTCAATAAACCCACTTAAGTATTGTCTTATCTCCTTTAAACCCACTCATTTATACAAAGAAATAAAAAAACCAACAAAATGGAACATTAAAATACCTGTCATTAAGTTTAGTAACTAAGCAAAAAGTAGGTAAACTGTCTTTTCTGTCTTCCCCCCACTAGCAGTTCCCCACTGACTGCAAAGCTGCAGCCCTGTGACCTTGAAAAATGAGTCAAAAAAATCCTAAGGAAATAACCAAAGAACGAGGTTTGCCTTTTCAGTGTACTCTGTCCAATGTGGCACTAGGAAATCTCCCAGGTGTTCATCAGAGCCTTGTGCTCATTCCATTCAAAATGCACAGTATCTTTTGCCTGTTTATACACTTATCTTTTTTATTTGATTTTTTTTTTTTTTTGTACCCTGGCTTTCATGTGGTTTGAGGTCAAAGGCTTATTTAAGGTTTTGGTTTTCTGAGAGGAAAAGTTGGATTTTGAGCAAGAAGTTGAGTCCATATCAGACAACCAGATGGATAAAAGCATGTTTTGCTACCCTCCAAAACAGATTACAAGCAAAGGATTAGACTTCCTTCTAATTGGAGGTTGGATTTGTTTCCTTTGTGCTTGTGGAATTTTTTTCCCCTGCGTTGCTAGGGAACTAATTTCTGGGTGCTTATGAGTGCTTGACCAAAACAAAAAGGTGGCCAAACACGAGTTTTGGGGCTGCTGTTTTCTGATAATGGGCCATTAAGGCTCAACAATGACATTACATCATCCCATTGTGAGATGCTCCACCCAGTGAGAGGTGCACCAAACATACCTACCCAGATAAAAGGGAGACCTGGGAACACCAGGTCATCCTGGATTCCCAGAGAAAGACTGGATCCATCTCGCCACCACTGGACTTTCTACAGTACCATTTCTACTCCACAGAACTGTGTCTTTTACTCCAGGAGAATTCATCCAGACTACTTCTAACACCCTGACCAACAGGGCCATGTCCCTGACTCTGTCAGGGTTTTCTAAGGTCTTTATTTTATTTGCATGTCTTTCTGTACTACTACATTTGTATTTTTTAATATTCCTATTAAAGGACTGTTATTCCTATTCGCAAAACTCTGCCTGAAAACCCCTAATTGCAAAATCATAATAATCTGAGGGAGGGGGTTTACATTCTCTATTCAAAGGGAACTTCCAGCTTTTGCTGGCAGACAACTGTCTTTCAAAACCAGGACACTTCCCCAGACTTCTTTGTCCTCAAGTAGGCAATTATCATCCTGTGTCTTCTTTCATAAAGGCAACTTCTGTGTGCAGATAGGGAGAGAGGTACATTCTCCAAAATTTGTTGAGGTCCCAATACATTAATACTCCAAGGACTATTCCCCAAAGTTTATACTCAGTTTCAGCTGCTATGTTTGCAACTAGACACCATCTAGACAAACCCAGAAAAACTGCAAAGCCTCCAAGGCTTAAAACAGGACATCAGTTCTACTGCAGGACTGTGGGAGGCTCCTGCTCACCCTGGCTTTTGCCATATATTCTGCATATGAACTTGCAACTTAATTCAGGGTGCTGGCACCAGCAAGCTTTGCTTTTCAGTATTTAATACCATTACTGCTTCTTTCCAACACAGGAACACCAAATATTTAACTTGTGGCATTAAATATAAAGTGAAGTAGTCACTCATTTCCCAGTCCTATCATCCTTTACAAGGGTTGCTCTTCTCTGATAGTATCTTTTCCCCTTCTTACCTCACTGATCAGCAATAAACACTTATAAAAACACAGATGATTGTATTAATCTGAAGTACTAAAGGATAGCAAAGCATAAATAGAAGCAACCCTTTAAAATTGCTTTGGTCTAAGTAGCATTAATTAGCATTTTGAACTAACAAAAAGGATCAGATGTGATTGCACTATAAAAACCATCATCCAATTTCCTCATGCTTTTCCAGTAAATTCCAGGTCTCCATTGTAACAATGCAGAACAGCAAAAGAAGAACAAAGCTGAAAGTGACACTCTATTTAACACCCAGAATCTGATGGATTTCATCTGATTTAAGTAACAATGAAGTTACATTTACAAGCTCCCAATCCAAACCTGAAACAGTGGGCAATTTATTTATGATGCCACAGGTAAAGTGAAACGTTACATACGGATTCCAGTGTTCTTTGGAGATCTTGTACAAACTGCCGAACATAATTGGTAGAATTTTATCAATGTTCTCCTCAATCAGGCTAAGAATATATTCGTTATTCCAAAAGTACAAAGCTCTTTCTGCAACCTGAAACACAAAGTTAAGGGCTCATAACCATAAAATAAGTTACTATAAGGTTTGTTTGGGTTTTTTATACTTATTTTATTTACCTGAAAATGTGAACTTGACACACTCTTGGATATTTGCTTAAATAAAGGTTCCTCTATTTTTTTGAATTGTGTTGGTTCTATAACATCTAAGATTTCTTCAATTTCACCTAAAAACATTACCTGTTTGTTTAGAAAGGAAAAAAAGGATGAAAGTATTTTATATCACCACTGTAAACAGAAGCAAACAAAATACAGCTAATATATTAGTCATGAATCCTGCAAAGTACACTGTTTGTCATTACAAGGCATTCAGACATTCACAGGGGTTTTGCAGCCTAAAAGAAGTCAATCATCACTCTCAGCTGACAGGTTACAGCTCTCCTCTTGCACTTTTGTGTAAATGCTGAATACTTCACCAAACTGCTTCTGCAGAAAATGGTTTTACAGCTAAAAAAAATTAGGGCATCTTACTTCAGGAATGGTTGCAGAGATTATCACAGATCACCAAAGTAGCTTTTGAAGTGATAAGTAGTTAATTCCCATATAAAATTGCAACCAGCAGAACTCTGTGTAGCTGGCACAGAAAAATTTATCACCATTTGCAGAAAAAGAGACAACAGTGTTAAGGGACCCACTTTTAAAGAGCTGTTGGGGACAGAATCTGGCGGGATATATCAAACTCCTGGTTTTTAAACTCATTTTAACTACATAGAAGAAACCAGACTGAGTCACATGACAAAGGTAAGTGCCTCAAGAAGCTTCAAGAACTGCAAGTTTTCTGCAAGATCTCTTGAAAAGCACAGAAGAGAAGTTTGTGAATCTGATTTTACATCACAGCAGACACCAGAAATGAGACACAAAACACCAACCTCTTTCTGACTGCACGTTTTTGGCCAAAATTTGAGCAGTCCTCTAATTACCTGTATGTAAAATACAAAGAAGTTAAAGCAGGACAAGTTTCTACTATGTATTTGATAAGGAAAAAACAAGTACTAGTTTGCTTTTCCTTATCCAGAGGTTCAATTGAAAACTGAATAAACACTCATTTAAATGTTTGTCCTGTTCAGGTTATCAGAATAACTCAGACCCTTATTGCTTTGTGTGCCTGTGATTATCCATTCAAGTTCTTCTCCCACTCCAGTACTCACATTAACTGACAGGATGCTGATCTCATCAAAGCACCACAAAATGGAGTTAACCCCCCTGTAGCTAAATCTCACAGAGTATTTTTTGTCTTCTACTCATCCATACTTTGGGGATCACCTGCCTTGGAATCAAAGGTTTGAAGCCTGAGAGAAAACAGTAAATGCTGACAAGGCCCTAGAGAGGAGCCATGGCCTCCAACTCTTCCTTTTCTCTGCTACAATTTGACATGTTAGACTGGAAACTAAAGTAAGAAAGATGTGAACTTACAGATCAAATGTATTCTACTATCTACATTTGCAATTACCTTACACAAGACTTACACAAATTTGCAAAAACAAATTTGGGAAAATTAATTGGAAAGTACAGCCTCCAAGAGGAATGGAGGGAATACAGCAAAGAAAAGCTGGAGGCATTTTTCCTAGAAATAAACATTTCACATGGTGTCTAAATTACAAAATTAATGCTGGCTTTAAAAAAAGCTGCAACTATGTTCCAGAAGCAGAAACATTCTCAGAGCCTTATAAACTTTAATTCTGAGGAAAGGACCTCTTTTTTATGATACAACAGCATCTAATCAATCATAACTAAGGGGAAAACTTACTCAATTATTTAAATACCTTCCATATTTGCTTTTTGTAATTTATTTTCCTTCAGCTTTCCAGCTGGCTACTTTATTAACAACTACATGTACTATCAAAAGTGGCTTTCTGAGAAAAAAGTTAATATGAATAAAGTACGCCTCCCAGCAAAAATTACTGCAAGAATTTTTAAATATACTTTGCTAGAGAAGTGACCCACATTCTCAACTTGATAAAAAAATAACATGTTCTGAGTATAACAGTGCACACCTCAACAAGATACCTATTCCTTGCTCCTCCTTGCTGGATTATCAGCTTCCAGCTTGACTGTGCTTTTGTATTAAAAATACTTGCATATTTTTGTTCATGGATTGCTGCTTTTACTACACAAGATTAATATTCTTCCCTGAGCTAGAGGATTCTCATGCAGTGGCTTACAACTGTAGGCACCTGCTGGAAAACTTAACTCATATACAAGGACTGCACATTTAGCTTGATTTCCATGTAAAGGCCATTGCACTCAGCAGGGTTAGGTAACAAACTCTTCTTGTCAGCTCTGCAAACATCAGGACTGACCTGAGGCAGACTACCATAGCTACAAGAGCTTGGATTGAATGTCCTCCAAATTGACCCTGAGTGACAATTCCTGCCAGAAAAATAACAGTAAGGTATGTGTGAAGACAGCCTTCCGATGGAGTTCTTAAAATACTACTTGACCTAAAGCGAGAAAAATTTCCAATATTCTCTCATCAGTTGCCCCAAATTTTAACATTTACTTTTCAAGCATTTCAGAAAGTTTCTTAAAGCTTCACTTCTGATCTTACTTAATTAATTTATAAAGCAACTTTCTTCTACTATGCCGCCAGAGTAACAACCAAAGAACACGCAGGCAGTGACACAATGAGTTCTCGTGTCTTCTCCAGTTTGAATTCACCTTAGTTGATTAAGAAGCAACCATAATTGTATAGACCACAGTCCAGATGAGCCTTAGAACTGCACTGTGGCACTGCTCTAAAGCCCTGCCTTCTTCACAGCAGTCTGGGCTTGGATCCTCACCACACTTCCATAAATTTGTGTCAGAAAGTTCTGACCTTGTCATGTTGTGACTTCATTCAATCTTGCAGGTTTTTATGTAACACTACACATTTTCTGCTCACATGTCAACTTTAACTGTCAAAATGCCTGTGTTGTCTCCTCACTTGGCTTAAGGAATACGGGTTACACGATTCCTTTCTTCTCACCCTATCCCACAAAATAAGCTTATTGACCAGCGTGGCTGGGAACACTGCAGCATGGAGGGGGAAGAAGATGCTTCAAGCACACAACACACATCCATAGACACTCCACCACTGACAGAATAATTGGTCAGCTGAAATGGCTGTACAGAAAAGCTTCCACTGAAAGACCACTCAGTGAAGATCAATGTTGTTTTTCCAATGCTGTTTATCTTTTTTTCTTTATAAAAGAAAAATTTAGGTCTTGCATAAGCTCTTCATTTTTCTGTTACAAAAGGGATATTTAAATATCAATATAGCCCTAATGGAGATATTCCTCATTGTCCAACAAAACCCAGTTTCTTTTATAGCTGGCCTAACATCACTCTGTCTTCTCATGAGCTGCTGTGCTGCCTTGAGTCTCTGTTCTTCTTCATGGGCCCTGCCAAAGCCTGTGCATAAACTCTTCCTAGTTGAGCTGTCAATATGTATCATGGGAGATTCAGTCTGGCAAAAGCCACAGATGCCTGAAGCACCTGAGTTTTGACTGCCAAGAAACACCCCAGGAACTGAAGAGGCAGGACAGAAACACCACATTTGGAATTTCATAATTCTTTCTATCTAAATGAAGTGTGTTATTATTTTCAACTTTTATTTCAGGACTGTTTATTCCCTAAAATATTTCAACTTTATGCAGTGGCTAAGCAAAAGCAATCAGTACCAACACCATTGAAATTTTAGCTTTTATGAGGAGAGAATGTCATTACATGGTTTCTCATTTGGGGTACTTTGCATGGTACCAGCAGTTCAAACTTGTAGTTAAATCTGTTCCCTATCTTGGCCAGGTTAAGAAGTAAGTACCCTTTCAACTTAGAATTTTCTTAACTACTCTAGATTTCATTTCCCCCACCCTGAAAAAATTCTACCTATCCATTTTTTAAATCGGGATAACACAGCACTGCTGCACGATTCAACAGGCTGCACTGCAATATTTAATTAAAATTAAAAATAGAAAGACATCCAACTGAAAAACACTTACAGGCTCTGTTAAAGTTGTATCTTTTTCCAGGAACTGTACAACACAATAGGCGAGCTGGAATGCAAGTCATATTGTTATTTAGTTTATTACAAGCAGACATTGTTTGGACATTGCAGCATTAGTAAGTATCACAACTTCTAATGGAAGCACTTCAGAACATGAGGGGAACCCAACCCAAGACACCCCTACACAGCCATTTCGTATTAGTCCAAACTAAACAAAACAGCAATTAAAGCAGCAAGATATACAGACCTGCTCTATCTTAAAAAAACTTCCTGCATACCAAAAATGTTATTTTTTTCAACCTAGAAAATTATTTTTAAGCTTGGCAGATATTTCCTTAACTCAGATCCCATATTCAGACAGATTTTTCTTAACATCAACTCCTGTATTAACATTACAAAGCTATCACTTTTGAACATTGGGGTAAAAAAGGCCATACTTCCAGTAAAAAACAAGTTGTAACATAGGTTTGACTAAGCACACATTGCCCAGGTACCAGACATCTACAGCACACCACATTCAGTAGTAAGTTTACAAGTGAAAGAATCTGAACATATTCCAAGGTCACAAGAGATCAGGCAGCTGTTACCCAGTTGAGTGTCCTGTCCCAGTGCAGCAATGGCCTACAAGTCCCTGTTGAAAGGTGGAAGGACTGGGGAAGCAAAATGGGCTTAAGTCACCAGCATTGCTCTCTCAGACTCTCCTGGTTTCTGTGCAGGGCCTGCTCAGGCCAAGGATATTTAATGTTATATAACTACTTAGAGTTTAGTTACTGAGCACATAGTTGAGTAAGTAAACAACCATCCCATGCAGAAACCATACAATAATCCTATTACTGAACTAGTTACAATCATAGATTCCATTAAAACTGAGTTTTAAAAGTCACAGTATTTCACAATATAAAGCAAAGACAAATTATGTAATATACATTACATTTCAATATTCAAGACACTTGAATTTAAGCATTCCCCTTTTTTTTTTATCTGTTATGCCAAAGCAGATAATTACAATGCTGTAATTGCAACAGGTCTAATTTATTTATTTTGCCCTTAGGCTACTGATGCAGTTGTATAGATTCAAAAATAATAAATGTTACACATTAATCCCATTATAAGTGTATATTCAGCACAGTGATGTTTTACTTTTCAAAGACACAAAGACTCAAGCTTAATTCATCTTTAAGGCTTTAAATTTTAAGCATAGGCTGTACTTTACTCAGCAACAAAGCAACCAGGCCACTTGGGATTGCAAAGGAGATTTGACACTCACTTAGACCTTTAGGACAAAATGAAACAGCACTGTGTGTGCACCTGGCACTAGTGTCTTATCAAGGAAAAGAGGAGTGGTCTGGTCAGCAGGACAAACACTACTTTCAGGTACAGCTGAATTAATGGGGCGTTTTCAGTAGCCATGAACTGAATCAAGTATATCCCCCCCAAAAAGGGCAGCTTGCTGTACTGATCTGTTAGTGAGAACACCTTTGGGAGGTGACTGGGCCCTTTCATTTCATTGACTCATTTCATGGAGCAGCAAGGCAGTAAACCACAAAGACAAGTGATGTGATTAATTTAAAACTTCTTATGAGAATTAGGAATTAAGTGAGCTCTTCACTTGATCCTGTTTGTAGGCTATATAGTCATAACGATTTCACTTTAATTAGAAACTCATTTTTCTTGTATCTTTAGTCTGTATGGAGCTGTAGTAGTGAGCTAAGTTACAAAGCAAGTTTTAATTAGCCACAGCAGAATGACTTCCAAGTTTATATCAACTATATTCAATACTTGAAGTGCCATATGTCTGCAAAGGATACAGATTAATCCTCAAATGAAATGCTGAATGTCTGTGGCAAGTATAAGAATCAAAGTCAGCTGAAGAACCACAGCATTGTGACAGCATGTCATGGATCTACATAATTCCTGGCTGACCCAGGGAGCTACTGTGCATTTCTGCCATTTATAAATGGCAACAACATTCACCCTCCCACCCCATCACTAGTGCAGCTTTAGAAAGAAAAAACTCTTCTGAAATAAATACCTGGCCATACCCAAGGTTCTTTTACACACAGCACTTAAGTTACATAAAGGAAATGACAACAGCACAAAGCCCTGAGATTAAATGAAGCTTAAAGTGGGACAAGACTACAAGGAAAAAAAAAAATCTTCCAACTTCACTTGATAAGTCTTTGACTCACTAGCACATTCTTTCACTTGTAATATATGCCAAATATCTTAAAATTAACATTTAGATATAAGATCTGAAATACTTTTTAAAAAAGTGACTGAATTTGCAAGTATTTTGGAATATTGATATAACACATATTGCTTTAAATTTCATTAGTTTCAAATGTAAATATAAAAACCCCACCACTCTTAAAAATAGGCAAAAGCTTACCTGTGCATGAAACAAAGCTAATCCCTTTGCAGTATGCATGGGAATCAGAACTTTCATAAGGAACTGTTTGTGTTCTGCTTTCAGTGGCAGTGCAAAACCATTGATAATACTGAAAACATGAATAAGCAGGATTTATTTTTATTAAAAATATTTTTCCTAGCAAGTCAAGAATTTCTATAAGTTCAACTGAAACTTCATTTCTGATTCAGTTTTTAAACCTCATAATTTTGAAGCCATAAAACAGCTCTACATGTACACAACCTTTAAAATGCTGGTATCATGTGAGTTTAGACTCTTGGTAAGGAATACCAGAGAATCACACTAGAAGCTAGATAAGACTCATTAGATGAGCTGAAGTATTTTTATCATGGCCTCCTTTAAATAAAATCATCTACAGTAAGTCTTGCTAACTGTAAAGCTTAGATGTATCAAGAAGCTGATCCATTTCACCCACAAGCACTAGCAACTTAGATAAAAAATAATAGATTATACAATTCTAACAGTGCAGTTTGAACACTTGTTTAGAGATTGTTGAACAACTTTTCCCTTCAAACACAAAGTTTAAAAGTTGTCTCATTGATTCAGTCATCTTATATTTAAGGCTTTCCTGAATAGAACTGAAGGAAAACCAGCCTGCTGAAGATTAAAGTATTTCATTCAGCACAGGGGCAAAAGTTAATATTCATTTTCTGAATCAAAGAACAAGTCATCTATCAGGTAGAAGCAAGATGTAGATAGGTCTGACAAACAAGGACCCTTGAGAAACATTTTTTGCCTGTCACCTTCAAAGCTTGCACTGAAAAAAGAATAATTTATTCTGGGTCCTAATTTGATATTCATGTGGTAACCCAGACAGTATTAGATTATCAGTGACTGCACTTTATCACTTGTTACTGTAATAATTCTCTTCCCCTCTCCATTCCCAAAGCAGAAAAGCTGAAGCAAACATTCAAAATAACATTTTACATTTTTTTTGTATTAGACCAAACTTACCTTCCTAATATCTCAAGAAGTTCAGCAACACCATTGAAGTGCTCTGTTTCATATATAAACCTGTTACCAAAAAAGACAACCATCAAAAATTGCCACAGAGGATCAGAGACTCCAAAGAAATAACCTTTAGTAAGCTTCAAATATTTGAAAGCAAGATCACAACATAAAAGACCAAACACAGCTCTTTTATTTCAAGAATAAATCACTGCAGACTCAAACCATGAAGGCAAGATAAAATGTTCCTCAATCTAGTCACACACACACACAGAGCATACCTGAGGAAAATGTTGTTTATCTGTTTCCTGATGAATGCTCTCAAACCGAGGAATTTTCCATAAATTCTGTGAAGAACTGTCTTTAGGAAATCACGTTCTCGTGGGTCTTCACTGTCAAAGAGCTCCAACAACTTCAAAAATTAAATTGAAATGCATTACTTTTTAAAGATTCAAGATTTTATTTTGTTACTATCTGATTTGAATTTTATCTTGCATTTACAAGTTTACATTAGGAAAAAAATAGAATCAGTTTAACTGTTCATTTTGTTTAGACGTCAATAATATACTGTCAGAATTACATTTTTAATAATATGGATTTTTTCTAATAAAGTAATCAACTTAATTCTTTTCTGTGTACAGACACCAAAGTCATTCCAGTAACTACTATACTATCAAAATAAAAATGCAATTGCAAACACGAGATTATCAAACTGTAGGTAAGAGGTTTATACTTGTTATTTAAGAAATCAGAATTAATCAAATCCATATCCTATATTTATAAATTCTTAACTAAAATCCTTTACTGCTTATCTCAAAATGGTACTTGTGTCTTGATGGCCAAGAAAAAGCATTCCTATACAAGAAATTTTACAATTAAGGATGGGTTCACAGAATAAGCACAAGATATGTGATTATTAACCAATTCCCTATTAATACAGTCTAAATGCTGCAAGAAGCTAACAAAACTTTCCACACACTTTTGTCTTGTAGAAAGTGTTTTAAGGATACAGAAAATACCATGCTTACTCAAAGACATAAAAAATACTCCAATCACATAACAGATCATCATTTTTGTTATTTTTTTTTAACCCTGCATGTGCATGCAACGGCATATTAGAAATGTTAGCTGCCTTGAGGAAGTCAGTAACAGCTCAGTCAGTCACCAGGGTCCCCTGCTCAGGTCTGAGCTTAGGTATGTCTGTACCCAGCAGCACAAGGGACTGAAAACAGCTGTTTAGGAACTTGGTTCGGGCTCATTTCAATTTTATATTTAGCAGGAATTTCTCAGGGTCACTACTCTACGTTTTTTCCCATATATAGCTAGCTGTTGGTTGCATTGTCTCTGTCCTGTACTCTAGAGAAAGATCAAGTGAAATGTCAGGAACAAATGCTGAAATGCTTCTTAAGGACCACAGGTCAATTTGTAAACTGGATACTCACAGCCAATAGCTCACCAGCAGCTTCAGGCTTAAATTTTGTGTGTAAGTTGAATAAAACTGAGAAGAAGACAACACTTGTAAACAAGAACAGCAGAACCATAAAATAAGTGGAAATTAAATGCAGTCACTGAAAGTAAGGAGTAAAAGTACCCATCTTGTGGTTTTATGTTTCATTGCTATATTGTGATGGCCTGCCAGCACTCACTCTTCAGATACTGAGCAAACAAGTATTTTGATAAACAAAAGAAAAAGTGAAAAAAAATCCCACTGAATTCACCTTGAACCCAAAATTGCTATTGCATTCTACACCATAATTCCCTGAGAAGTTGTATTTAATAGGAAATTGCACTTCACTTTCTTGCTCATAGTTGCTTTGCATGGTAGAATATGACTTTCCTAATTAATTTCTTGATTTTCCTTCTGTGGTTAATA
>WEIU01017474.1:467053-479504 GCA_013389925.1 Aegithalos caudatus | reverse complement strand
CGTTATAAGGAGCGTGCAGGGGGGGTCCCGCGCCCCGGCGCGCCGGCCGGCCCGGCTCAGCCAGGATTTACCCGGCACACGCGGCGGTTCAGGGTATTATATAAAGGAGGTTACACAAGCAGGACTGTTCCGGGTTTATGTAAGGGCCACCCCAGCCTGGCGGCAGAGGGATGGACAGTGGGACGGGCAGTGCCGCTCGGACCTGGGGGTCACTGTGAGACTGGGATGAGGAGTTCTGGGGGTCTGACAGGGCAGGGCCCCCAAATCACAGCCTCCCACAGCCTTGCTTGCCCCAGCTTTTGCAGGGGGATCTGCCCCACGGCACATCAGCTCCCTCCAGTCTCCAGGGGTCTTCCATCCTGACAGGGCGGGACCCTACTGCTCCACGCTGTCACCATGGCCAGCCAGAGGAGCTCAGTGACACCTGAGGAGGTGCTGGGGCTGTGTGGCCACGGAACATGAGGCAGGGGGGCAGTTCCCCCCCAGCCAGCCCCAAGGGAAACTGAGGCACGGGGCAGAAGCCTGCAGCAGTGTTGAGCCCTTGCCCATGCCCTGCCCTCAGCTGGCAGAGCTGGGGAAGAAGGAGGAAGGCTGCTGCCCTCGATGGGGGGCTGGGACTGCTCACACCGGCGCCAGCAGCTCCCCCAGCCCCCGGCATCCTCCAGCCTCTGCGCCTGCGCCCGCGCCGTTGCCGGTAACACCGTGCCCTGTTACCGTCAGCGCTCGGGCACCGAGCCAGGGCTCTCCCGCAGCTGCGCCAGCCCTGGGGGGCACCCNCCACGAGCTGAGGCCGCGGGCGGGTGTCACCGTGGGGCCCGGGGGCACCGTGCCAGCCAGCGGGGCCGGGGTGCGGGATCCATAATTCAATGTGTGGCACGGGGCCAGGCTGCCAGCGCGGCCCGGAGCCCAGGCAGCCCGTGCCCCCCCTCCCGGCACACACTTGGCTATTTTTAAAAGAGATTGGATCGACCTGTTTGGGCACTGAGCACTCTCCTTCGCCTCGCTGGAGACGACCCTGGCACTGAACCCGCTCCCCCCTGCGCTCCCCACAAAGCGGCAGCAGGACCACCCCCACCTCCACCCGCCGTCCCGGCCCTCTGAGGGGCTGTGGAGGGTGCAGGATCAACGAAGCAGCGGGGGCACGGGGGAGCTTTACAGGCTTCTTTCTCCTCTCTGGTGCAGTCGAGCCACTTGTTGGGTCCTGGATTTGGAGTGTCCCCAAAACACCCCTTTTGGGGAGCGAGGCCCGTGAGCCCAGGGCTCCTTCGCCATTTTAGCGCGCCAGCCGGTGCAGGCGGCTGTCACATGGCGGTGAGAGCAGCGCTTGGCCCGGCCGCCCCACGCCGAGGAGGCAGCCAGAAATCTGCTGGCGAGCTCTCCCGCCCAGCCGTGAGGAGCGCCCGGGGTACCGAGCCCCGGGCTCGCACCCACTGCCTCCAGCAGCACAAGGGTGCTGGGAGGGGCTGGCCCTGCCGCAAAGCTCCGGGAAGGCCCCGGTGCTGCTCGGGCTGCTGTGGGTGGCGGCGGAGCGCTCGGTTTGGGGGCAGGTCCCCAAAGAGTCCCTTAGCAATAGGGGTCGGTGAGGTGGTGTTGGTGGCGCTGGGTCGGGGTGGTGCCGTGGGATGGTGCGGGGGTAGAGGGAGGTGGGCCCCACCCGGGGGGCACCCACGGTTAGTGATGGCCCTCCTGGTGGGTCACTGTGAGACTGGGATGAGGAGTTCTGGGGAAACAGGGACCAGGCTGGGGTGGTTTGCTGTGGGCAAAGGCCCATGTGGGGCACCTCAGGATGAGCAGTGGTGGGGGTCCCTGGGCTGTGTGGGCACCTCAGAGGTACCAGGCGAGGACATGGGGGCTACCCAGAGGCCGAGCACCCCACGACTGGGCAAGTGGGTGCCATCTGGGAGGCAAGTGGGGTCCCAGGGAGCCCTAGGGCCACGGTGAGGGGCTGTGGGGAGCCAGGCCGGCCTCAGGCTGTGACCGCCAGCCTCCGTCCCGCGCCTTGGCTGGGCTCCACCACTAACCACTTCCAGAGCCACCGCCAGATTTGTTGTTTTTAGAGGCGAGGAGGGGCCACGTCCGGCCACGCGGTGCCCGTGGATGCACGGGGGGGTCCCCGCTGCCACTCCCCCCGTCCCAGCTGTTCTGTGCCCTGCTCATTCCCACCACCTACGCCCCAATACTTGGGCAGGCGGACACTTCAAAATGGGGGAATAGGGTTAGAAAAAGAGAAATGGAGAGAAGGGAAGGAAAAAACCCTGTGCTTGTCTCCAGGGGGAGTTTCTGCTCCCTAAAATGGCTGCCTGGAGGGAGCCAGGGGTGTGGGCACGGGGGTGGGGGCCGGTGGTGCTGAGCAGCATCGAGGCAGGACGCCGGTGGAGCTGCCAGCGTGGTGCCAGGCTGGCACGGGATGGGTGGCAGCGGTGGCGGCAGCCGGGCAGGGAGACAAAATGGCTGATTCAGCACCGGAGCAGTGCCAGGGGGATGTGGGCACACAGGGGTGTCAGGCTGGGAGGTGGCACAGTCCCACTGCCCCCGTGTCAGGCTGGGGGGTGGCATGGGGCCGGCATGGATAGCTTGCCCAGCCAAGGATAACCAGTCTGGGAGCCACATGTGAGTGCAAGGGACTTGAGGGAAGAAAAAGGAGGAGAAAAACTGCAAGAAAGGGAAAAATCCCAGAGCGGGCACATGGGCTGGCAGTGGCAGCTGCGTGGTTTTGATGGTGTTTTTGGATTGTCTCAGCCCTTTCCTGACATCTGCCAAGGCTGCCAGGGAGAAATGCCTAAGGCCAAGGGGTGGAAGGAGGAGGAGGATAGAGAAGCAGGAGAAAGGAGTATAGGGGAGAAATACATGGCAAAAGTTACGGAAGGGCTTTGGGAGCAGCCAGGTGAGGAAGGATGCTCCTGACTGCAGGGTCTGGGCTGTGCCAGGCCATGCCAGGGCTGCTGAGCTCAGCGTCTGAACCAGGATATTTTTAGCCAAGAGGGAGCAGGGCCAGACAGGGCTCCAGGGGTCAGAGCAGGTGCTGCCCCAAGCCCTGGTGCCCTGCAGGAGCTGGGTAGAGGCAGGACAAGGTGCCACAGGTTATGCCATGCTGTGGTGACACTGCCTGGTGGGGCAGCACTGGGTCACAGACGTGGCTGGAGAGGAGGCAGGAGGCTGGAGCAGGGCCAGGTGACCATCACCTAGGGCTGGCCCTGCTCCTGTTGCTGGCAGGGAGGGCAGGGGGGGGATGGGTGGTGACTGTTCTTCAGTGGCTGGGGACATGCCAGCTTGGTGGTGGCCCTACAGTGTAGTGAGAACTGCTGGGCAGCCTGTTCCTCAGTTTCCCCATCAGTGCAATAAAGGGGCAGTCAGCTGGTGGGCAGCCCTGGCTCACACTGGCATGGAGGCTGACACTGGCACGGGGGGCTCACCCTGGTGGGTTTTCCTCTTGCAGATGCAGAGCAGAGCAGCAGCCCCCGGACAGGCATTGGCTCAGACCAGGAGGACAGCAAACCCATCACGCTGGGTGAGTGCTGCGGGCAGGGCTTGGGCAACAGGACAAGAGACACCCCAGCCTGTCCCCAGGGTCCCTGCCAGGGCGGGGGAGGGGGCCCATGACACATAGGGTGTCTGTGCTACAGCTCTGGTATCCCCTAGCCCCAGCCAGCCACTGCCTGGCCCCTGCTATGAGCTGGGCATAGCCTAAGCCTTGTCCTACACCCAGCAGAGTCCCCCTGAGGCCACAGCCCTTGGGGACAGCAGCTGCTATGGAGGTCCCATGGTCGGGGTGCAGACCCAAGCCCTGCCAACACCCTCATCCACAGGGAAGCTGAGGCACTGGGCAGGTCCAAGGCATCTTCAGCAGAGGGGACCAGCTGGGGTGGTCTCTTGCTGGAGCAGGGAGTGGAGTGGAGGCTGAGGAGGGGGACAGATGGGGATTAGGGGTGCCCTGAAGCATTGCTACAAGGCAATGCAGGATGGGAGGGGTGGTCCCATTGCCCCCTCAGCACACCCTCCTCTCTCCTGCACAGACTCGACAGACTTCCAGGAAAGCTTCGTCACCTCAGGGGTGTTCAGCGTCACCGAGCTCATCCAGGTGTCCCGAAGTGAGTGTGACTGTGATCCCACAGCCCAACCCTCGGCTGCCTGGGCACAGCAGTGTCCCAACAGCCCCTCCCCACCGGGCCCCCCTGACCTCCCTCTCTCCCCGCAGCACCGGTGGTGACAGGCACAGGGCCAAACTTCTCCCTGGGGGAGCTGCAGGGCCACCTGGCCTATGACCTGAACCCCTCCAGCACCGGCATGAGGAGGACACTGCCCAGCACCTCCTCCAGCGGGTAGGTGCCACCGGGGCTGTGCCATGGCCATGGGGAAGGCGAGGGGTAGGCAGATCCTGCCACGGGCTGGCACCGACCCATGGCCAGCTGGGAGAGTGGGGGGTGTTCAGCCTGGAGAAGAGAAGGCTCCAGGGAGACCTCAGAGCCCCTTCCAGTGCTTAAAGGGGCTCCAAGAGAGCTGGAGAGGAAGTTTGGACAAGGGATGGAGGGACAGGACAAGGAAATGGCTCCCCACTGCCAGAGGGCAGGGTTAGATGGGTTGACTTCCCTGGGAGGGTGGGGAGGCCCTGGCACAGGGTGCCCAGAGCAGCTGTAGCTGCCCCTGGATCCCTGGCAGTGTCCAAGGCCAAATTGGACCGGACTCGGAGTGACCTGGGATAGTGGAAGGTGTCCCTGCCATGGCAGAGGGTAGAACGAGTTGAGCTTTGAGGTCTCTTCCAACCCAAACCATTCCATGGTTCTGTGACCCTTCCCTGTCCCCAGGAGCAAACGGCACAAGTCAGGGTCCATGGAGGATGACATTGACACCAGCCCTGGGGGCGAGTACTACACCTCCTCCAACTCCCCCACCAGCAGCAGCCGCAACTGGACAGAAGACATGGAAGGGGGTAGGTGTCACCTCCTCACCCGTGCACTTCCAGTGCCCTGGGGCCCCCATCCTGCTCCAAACATTCCACAAACCACTGCCAGAACTCCCTGTGACCGTCTGGGCATTGTCCATGCCCTGGTGTCCCTGTGGGCCCTCAGGTCACAGGACACACTGGCTGTGGTGGCTGCAGTGCCACTCTCAAGTCCCCCAGAACATCCCTGCTGCTTTTCCATGGGATCTGTGGGGTTGCTGTCAAACACCCTGATTTAGGCACAGGCTCTCCATAGGTGCCCAGGTGTATCTGTGGCCCCCCACTTTGGCCAGGTCTCTGTGGGGGCTGCGGTATTGCTACAGGGACCCCCATTTCCGCACAGGTTGTCTCTGTAGGGCCAACCCTGCCTCCAGCCCCATGCCTGGTCCTGCAGCTCCACACCAGCCTGTCCCAGCCCCAAGTCAGCTCCCCCAGCCCCACATCACCATGGACAGCTTTCTTGCTTGGTGGTTTTTTTTTCCCTTTCCTGTCTAGACAAGCCCCAATTAACTGTTCATTAAGAAAGGGGGGGGCTGGGCTAATTAAAGCGATGCTGCAGGGCTGGCAGAGCAGCTCCCCCCACACCCCAAGGTGCAGGCAAAGAAGCTGCTCCTCTTCCTCCTCCCCTGGCTCTTCTCCTGCCTCCCCCAGCAGCAGGGTGGGCTCCACACAGCCCCCTAGCCCTGCCAGAGCCTGAGGGTGCAGGGCTGGAGGCACCCATCCTGTTGGAAGGAGGTTTGGGGGATGCAGGTCCAGCCCCCAAACTGTGTCCCGTGTGTGCAGGGACTGTGCCCCATCCTTCCCCATGGGGCTGGGGCATGGGGGGTCCTGGGGAAGGTGCAGACCCCTCCCCAAAACGGTGCATGGAGTCAGGAGGGAGCCATGCCAGTGGCTGACCCGGGCAGGGGTGAGGGTGGCTGGCGGGGGGGCTCAGCCTTGGCAGCAGGGGGGCTTGGCAATCCTGTACGGGATGTTCTGGGAAATCCTCCTAACGCCCGGCTGAGAAAGGGCTCAACCCATTACCAGGCTCGGGCCAAATGGCGGGAGCTAAAGCCACAGCGGTGGGGGATTAATGTGCCTGCCAACCCCCCCATGCCCCAGCGTGGCCTCAGGGACCTGGGCAGCTGCTGTTCCAGGGGTCTCTGGGGAGGTCACCCCTATGCTGGCACCTCTCTGCCTCCCCAGGAGCTTTTGTAGTCCCCAGCCCCATGTGCCAGGGAAGGTGTGTGCCATGTGGGAGCTGCAGGGTCACGGTGGCACTTGCTTTTGCCACCAGTGTGGCACACCCACGCACAGAGCTGTGTGCACACACCTGCAGGAACACGCACCTGTGCACGGGTGTGTGTGTACACACACACAGGTACACAGAGCTCTGCTGGTGCAACACGTACAGATATGCGCACACATACATGCACGCAGGTGTGCCCACACAGGTGCCCACACAGGTGCCCACCCTCCTGCCGGCACACACACGCTCACACCCACGCCCACCCTGACCCCGGGTGCCCCTTGCCCCGGGAATGAGCTCCCCCAACACTGCACTGAGATGGCAGCAGCCGTGAGATTTGGGCTCCCTTGGCACATCCTGACGTTGCACCCTGCTTCCTTTCCCCAGGCATCTCCCCCACCGTGAAGAAGACAGAGATGGACAAGTCCCCCTTCAACAGCCCATCACCCCAGGACTCCTCGCCCCGGCTGAGCAGCTTCACACAGCACCACCGTCCCGTCATCGCTGTGCACAGTGGTGAGTGTCCCGTCAGGGAAACGAGGCACAGAGGCAGTGCTGAGCGATCGGGGGGCTGGGGCAGCCACTAGCTAGTGACACAGGTGTGTGTCCCCTTTTGCTGTCGCCCGCAGGTATCGCCCGAAGCCCGCACCCATCGTCTGCGCTGCATTTCCCCACCACCTCCATCCTTCCCCAGACGGCCTCCACCTACTTCCCGCACACGGCCATCCGGTACCCGCCTCATCTCAACCCGCAGGACCCGCTCAAAGATCTCGTCTCGCTGGCCTGCGACCCGTCCAACCAGCAGCCCGGACCGGTAAGGACGCAGCCCCGTCCCCGCACCCATCGCTCACCTTGCCGTGGGCACCGGGGGCTGCTGCCAGCCGGGCTGCCCGAGGAGAGTCCCCTGCACTGGCACCGCCGCCGTCACCTCTGCCGTCGCACAGGGGGGGTCGGGGTCTTGTGGTGGCACCAGCGGGGCGTTCTCTGGGGCTGAGCTCCAGCCGTGCCGTGTGTTGGTTCGGGAGAGCTGCTGCGCCTGCTCCGTGTTGGCACTGAGTGTCTGCGGCGATGGAGGGGCCGTGCCCCAGTTCAACGCGGGGCACCGTGCGTGTTGGGGTGCTGGGGCTGAGCCGTCAGCTGGAGTTGGGGTGTTGGGGAGGAGCGAGGTGTCTGCCAGGGGTGTGTGACCATCTCCTGGAGTCAGCATCCACCACCATGTCCAGGAGAGCGATGGGCCTGATGTGCCTCATCCGCCTGCAGAGCCCACGAGTGACCCGTCAGCTCCTCCCTGTACGCATGTCCCCGGTGTCCCCACAGGGGTGGCAGAGCCACACTGTGCTGCTGTGGGCCTTCCCTTGCCACAGCACCCTGCACCCCTATGTACCCAGTGCACCCCACACACCCCACAGCCTGTGCTCCCATCACCAAACAACCTCTGTAACCAACACCATGCACACGCAGCACCCAGGGCATGCAGCACCCAAACCACCCCATACACCCAGCACCCCCAACACACAGCACGCCCCACATCACCAGCACCCCACATACTCCATGTGGGTCACCCTTCATACCCAAAGCTGGAGCCTGGGAGTGTTCCTGCTTCCATATTGTTCTGTGCCCCGCTTTGTCCTCCCAGATATAGAGCTCTTGGAGCGCCCCTCTGACCTCTGCCCACCACTTGCCTCCCCAGCAGGACCTGATGCCAGGGTGAGGGGCCTGGCCGCTGTTCCCGTGTGCAGTGGAACAGCATACACAGCAGTGGAACTTCCCAGGCTGATGGACAGACACCAGATCAGGAGCAGCCCACAGCCAGGCTGGGCACGGAGCACTGGTGCAGGAGCCTTTGGAGGCTCTGGGTGTCCCTACCCCGCCAGGGAGTGCTTCAGAGATGCCTCCCCC
Source organism: Aegithalos caudatus (assembly GCA_013389925.1). Classification (NCBI taxonomy): domain Eukaryota; kingdom Metazoa; phylum Chordata; class Aves; order Passeriformes; family Aegithalidae; genus Aegithalos; species Aegithalos caudatus. The sequence goes on along the minus strand of WEIU01017474.1, from coordinate 471,438 downwards.
ATCACTGTAGAGAGGGGTCCCAGCACCCTGGCTCCAGCATGCGCCACTGTGGGTCATGACCGTCATGGGGCACGGCCTCCACAGCCCCCCAAATCCCTCCTGTCCCGCCGTCATTTCCTGCCTGCTGCCAACGCCGACCGTTCACGGCTGCTCTGAGACCCAACAAACTCATGTCGGCAGTGAGGGACACCCCGTGCCTGTGCCGGGGCTGCCCCCAGGGCTCCCCGGCCGTGCTGGTGTGCGCGTGCGTCCTAATGGCTTGTGCTGTTTGTTTTTTGTCTGTGTTGTCCCCAGTTAAATGGAAGTGGTCAAGTGAAAGTGCCCAGCCACTACCTGCCCACGCAGATGCTGGCGCCGCCACCTCCCCCCGGCATGCCCCGCTTGGCCGTCTCTCCTGACACCAAATCCACCACGACAACTTCCGAGGGAGGGACGACCTCGCCGACATCACCCAGTAAGCACCCGCGGCGCCCACCCTGCTCCCCGGCCCGGCTGGCCCCCTCCTCTCGCAGCCCCCCAGGGTGTCCCCCTGTCCCGGTGCTGGGGGGATGTTGGCGGAGGTGGCCTCCCCGCAGCCGGGGAGAGGGTGGCAGCTGGCACGCCATGAGTTTGCTGGGTCTCAGGCAGGTCGGAGTGGACAGGGTTTGGGCACGTGGCTGCTGTGGCCGCTGAGCCAGGGGGTTGCGTGCTGGTCCCGGGGACCAGCTCGAGCCCCTTGTCCTTCTGAGCATGAGTGGAGCCATGGCAGGGCTCCCCAAGCCAGTGTGCCCAGACCCTTGGTGTGGGCAGTGCTGTGGGGGAGGCTGTGGCCTCTCTGTGTCTGTTTATCCCGCCGTGGTGGTGGCTGTGCTGTCGGGAACGGGGACCAGCTGGCACGCGGGTGGCACTGGGACTAGGGACAGTGTGCCCGGTGTGTTGTGTGGGCTGTCGTACTCTTGCTGCCAGGGGTCCTTGGAGCCGGGCATTCTGGTCTTGTTGGGGATGTGGAGTGACAGCAGAGCAGGGTCTGTGTGCGGGTCCCCCAGAGCCCTTGGCAGGTGGCACCTGGGATCTTTGTTAGCACAGGTCGCTGACAAACTCTTTGCCCTCTGCTCCACCTCAGGGACTGTAAGTGCCTTGGCCAGGAAGGTTTTGGGTGCTGGGCCCAACAGCCAGAGGGGAGCTGGTGTCACCCCAGACTGGCATGGGGGTCCACGCTGCAGTGGGGGGACAGTGTGCCATCACCACTCTCTGCAAGAGGGTTGTTCCTGTTCCCATCCTGCTTGTACCCATGGGACATGGTTACTCCAAGTGGCTGCTGTGTCCCCAAAGCCCTGCTTGACGGAGCCATTACCCTGTCCCTGGGTAATGGGCCATGACTGATTGTCAGCAGCTGGTCAGCACCTGTGGAGATCCCATGGCATGGAGAACCCAAAGCTTGGACAATCTGGAGGGGACAGCATGGAATGGCATGGGGTGGTCTGGCTGATAATGGGGTCACAGCCTTGGGGAGGGACAGAGGAATGCAAGTTCCTGCAGGCTCAGGCAAGGATGCATTAGAAGGACACTAGCTGTCCCCAAGGGGTGCAGCTGACTCCAAATACCCCATAAGCTCAGCAGGGCTGGAGGTCCCACTGCTGGACCCCCAGCTGAGGGATGGAGGTGGCAGCAGGGTGGCGTGGCCAAGTGGAACTGCTGGCTGCCATTGTTCTCCCCGTGGCAGTTCAGCTCCGGAAGCTGCAGCGCAGGCACGGCCGGGAGCACCATCTGCACCTGCACCTGCACACCGGGGCGCTTCACCCCCCGGCCTCAGTCATCACCCTGAAACCACGGGTGGTACCGTCCGAGCACAGCACCCCTGGGTGCAGCACCCCTGGGCGCCATTCGCCTGCCATCAGGTCACAGCCAGGGACGTCGCCCGGTCGCCAGTGCCGGGTGCCAGGGAGCTCCGTCCCAGCAGTGCCAGGGAGAGGGCCAGGCCTGGCCCCGGTGGGGACAATGGCAGTGCCACCCGCAGCCCCGTTAATGAGCTCTCGTTTGTTCCCCAGCCTACTCTGCACCAGGCACGCCCCCTGCGAACCGTTCCTTCGTGGGATTAGGACCAAGGGATCCTGGGAGTATCTATCAGGCACAGGTGAGAGCGGGGATGCTGCTGGGGGGACCCTCCTGCCCTCGCCCCGGGCATTCTCGCCATGGCATCACCGTGGGCATCGCCGTGGGCATGGCCAGTGCTGGCATCGCCGTCGTGGCTGTCGCTGACGGCACACTGCAGATGTGGGCACCCCCCTGCTGTGGCGCCTCTGCCGTGGCATCGCTGCCGAGAGCATTGCCACCATGGCATCACTGCCGTGGCATTGATGCCATGTGTATTGCTCCTGTGGGCATTGCTGCCATGGGCGCTGCCATAGGTGTTGCCTCTGTGGCATCACTGCTGTGGGACATTGCTGCTGTGGATTTAACCTCCATGGCCATCACTGCTGTGGCCTTGCCACTATGTCTGAGGCCACGAGGAGTGTCACCACAGCAGTGGCACCACCGCTGTGGGCATTGCCACCACTGGCGTGGCCACTGCAGACATGGCTGTTGTGGGCATCCCCGCCATGGCATCACTGCCATGGGTGTTGCTACTGTGGGCAATGCCACTTTGGGCACCACTGCTGTGTACATCACCGTTGTGGGGTTACTTCCATGTGCAATGCCACCACAGGCATCACCACCATGGCATTGCAGCTCTGGTACTGCCAGCTTTGCTGCTGTGGGCATCACTGCCTTGGCATCACCACTGTGGCTCATGGGCATTGCTGCCATGACATCCTCACTACAGGCACCCGGTGCCAGGGCTTTAGGCACTGCTGGTGGCTCAGGGCCACCACGAGCCCTCCATCGTAGAGGGAGGTCACAGCTGTGCTCTGGCTGTGCCCTACCTGGCACCACCTGGCACCAACCTGCCCTGGTGCCCACAACATCCCCAAAGGAGCACCAGGGGCACGGATCCCTCTCTGTGTGGCCACAGGCACCTACTCTCGCTCAGCTGTGCCCGTGGCCACTCCACCTGCAGCAGGAGGTTGTGTGTGCCTTTCCAGGGGCTTTCCATTAGTCCTGGATTCTGGAGCTGGCACTGCAGGCAGTGCCGTGGTGCCAGGACAGGGGTGGCACCTCCTGGCCTCACTTGTGACATGAGTGGTCTGGCCTCAGCATTCCCTGCAGGGGCAGCTGCAGTGCTGCCTGGCAGGTGACACAGGTGACAGGACAGAGGGATGGGGATGCAGATGGTGCCGTGTTGGGGCACCCTGGGGTGCTGCCCTGGCTGGGGAGGACTGCTCAGGATGCTGTATTGTGCTGTACTGTGCCAGGGTGTGGGCACTTGAGAGCTGTGAGTGGTGACACGGGGCACCCGGGGGTGCTGGGCTGTACCAGGCTGTCAGATTTGGGAACCGTGAGCTGGGACACCCGAGGGTGCTGTGCCGTTCCAGAGAAAAATGCAGGGGACCCGGCTCTGATCACAACCCCCACTCTGCTTCAGTTCCCCTGTCCTGTCCATGGGGTGGGCACCCCAAGGGCCTTGGGTCCCTAAAGAGGAGACCTGGGGCAGCACCAGGAGAACCTTGGAGGAGCAGGGGGCCAGAGTCCTTGTGCAGAGATGGGGGTCACAGCCACTCGCAGTCCCAGGACCGCCAGGGTCATTGTGTATACATAGCCCTAGTCATGCTCGGGGAGGCTTTCCAGGGCTCAAGGATGCTCTGCCTGGGGAAACTGAGGCACGGGGGAAGGAGGCGGCATCCCGGAAGGGGCAGCTGAGACCTGCCGCGCTCGGGTCATGTGTGGCGGGGCCTGTAAGGGTTAAGGGAAGCAGCGGCCCCGAGCTGTCTCGTTTCCAACGGAAACCAGACATGAGGTAATCGGGAATGAACTTGAACTTGGGGCTGGGGGGGGAAACAATGGGAGGGTGGCAGGGGGCCACCTCGCGGGGTCCCCAGCTGTGCCACCCCCCCTACCTGTCCCCAGGCGGCACCATTCCTTGGGGAGAGTCGCCTTTGCCGGGAAGGTGCAGAGGGACCGGCCCCAGGGGAACGCGGGTGGCCGCGGGGCAGAGGACGGACAAACTCAGTGCAGGAGTGGGGACGCCAGCCCCGTCCCTGCGGGGACAGCTGTCTCGGGGTCTGGGGACCGGCCGGGGGACGAGGCAGCTCCGCGGGGCAGAGCACTAACGCCGGCCTCTCTCCTCTCTCCCGGCAGTCCTGGTACCTGGGATAACCGCCGCCGTGCCGCCCCTTCGCCTCCCTTCTCCTCTGCTTTAGGCACCCCCAGAGGAACATCCCCGTCCCCGAGCACCAGGCCCAGCCTTGCGGTGACGACGGAGAGCGCGGCCTCACGACGACGACGACGACGACGACGACGACGACGAC
>WEIU01017474.1:414242-443421 GCA_013389925.1 Aegithalos caudatus | reverse complement strand
GCACGGCATGGCACGACACGGTGTGGCGAGGCGGAGGGGCTGCAGGAGGCTTGGCCACCGCACTTTTCCTCGGGGGCGCGGGCCTGTGGGCCGGGCCGGACTGGGCTGGGCCGGGCGGGGCTGGGGGTGTCTTGCCTCCTTTAGTCCTTTTCCGCCCTCCTCTCCCTCGGCAGCCGGTCACCGAGCAGCCCCTCCTCTCCCTCCCCGCCCGTTGCGGTGTCTTGTCAGGCCTGGCAGGATGGGCCCAGTGTGTGCCGGTTCCTGCGGGCCCGGGCGGGCTGTGCCCCGTCACGGCGCGGCCGGTGAGCCCCAACGCTCCGGTGTGTTTGGTAACGGGCATCCCGCACCTGCACCCGGTGCTGGGGCTGTTCAAAGCAGCTGGAAGCTCGCTGGAAGCCCTTCCCTTGGTCCGTGTGCCCTGGCCCGCTGGGGAAAGACTGCCAGGAGCCTGGATCGGCTCTTGGTTCTTGATCAAGTTGATAACACAAACAGTAACAGAGATTTTAGTGGTGCGGATCTTATTCCTAAAGGGATGTAGCACGCAGCAGCAGAAACTTTGCCCAGCAGTCTGCTGTCTACACACAGCAGCGGTGGATGTGCCCCTGCCCACCCGATGGCTCTGGGCTCTGAGGGAGCTCCTTAACGCTGTGAGTTTCATCAGGGTGTTTTTAACCTGTTGTTGACATGTTGCACGTGGGATTTGTAGGCTGGATCAACCTGAGCTGAAGGTCCTCCAGGTGGTGACAAGGTTCTGCTGGGGCAGGGAGGTTTGTCAGGTCACATTGGAGTCACCTCGGGAAGGTGTTGTTGGATTTGTGACATGGAGGATTGTTTTCTCTTTATCTGTAGCTCTCTTGAAGGCTTTGTGCTCATTTTCTTGTGAGGTGTTGTTTCTTCCTGCACGTACTTAATGATAACACCCCAGTATTTTGTGCTGAAGGTTCTTCAAAGAGCAGTTCTGCTGTGAGCAACAAAACCTCATTGCAGCCTTCTAGAACCTGAAGGAACCACAAGAAAAGATGGAGATACTGTGTACAAGAGCCTGGAGGGACAGGACAAGGGGGAATGGCTTCCCACTTACAGAAGGCAGGGTTAGATGGGATATTAGCAAGGAGTTGTTGGCTTTGAGGATGGGCAGGCCCTGGCACAGGGTGCCCAGAGCAGCTGTGGCTGCCCCTGGATCCCTGGCAGTGCCCAAGGCCAGGCTGGACAGGGCTTGGAGCAGCCTGGGACAGTGGAAGGTGTCCCTGCCATGGCTGGGGCTGGAATGAAATGAGCTTTAAGGTGCCTTCAAGCCCAAACTCTTGTGGGATTCTATGATCTTGTATTAGTCTGATTTTGGGTGGGTTTTTTTTGATTATTATAATTAATACGGAAGCAGAGTTTTTTGGTGCTGTTGACTGAGGCCGTCATGTTTTGTAAATTATATGGTTTACTTTTACAGTTTGTCCAGGGGCACCGTTGCATCTTCAGTAGCTTAAGTGTTATGATGAAGCAGAGTTTTGGATGCCTGACCTCTCAGTAAAGCTCTGAGGACAGGGCTGCTGGTGAATTTTAATCTCTGCTTATAGTGCATTGACTTCTCCTTTACTGGAAGCCTTACCAGAGCATGTATCTATAAAGCTGGTGCTTTTAGCTGTCTTTACACACTTGGAAGTACAAGATAACTGGACAAATGTCTTCTGTGGATTTTTTGAAGGGAAACTGAATATTATTAAAGGCAATAGCCATATGAAAAATGTGCTCAGAGAATAGAAACTACTAAACAGAAACAAACAAAAAGCCCTGAAAGTTCTATAGGTTGTTATATAACAAAATGCAGACTGTAGCCTTTTCTTGTCCTTTTTTTCTGCTCCTGTGTCAGTCTTCTTTGAGTCTAGAGTGACCAACATGTACAAACTTATAAAAAAAACACTTCTAAGGACTCTGTGTGCCTAAGATCCCAGTACTTCACTCTGTCCATCCCCACTTCATTTTTATTATTAGCCCCCCAGGTTCAGTCCTGTGCCCAGTGTTGTTTAACTCATCCATCAGTGGTTGTATGAAGGGGTTGGTGCCTCCTCAGCTGCTGACACAGAGCAGGAGCAGTGGCCAGTCCCACCCAGGGCTGTGCAGCCCTGCAGAAGGGCCTCATCAGGCTGGAGAGGTGGGCAAGTGTAGGATCCTGCACCTGAGCAGAGATAACCCCAGTCCAGGCTGAGAGCAGCTGCAGAGGGCTCTGGGTGTCCTGATGGACAACAGACTGTTCCTGCTGTGTGTCCCAAGGGGCCTGTGAGATCCTGATGTGCACCAGGAAGAGCATTGCCAGCAGGTTGAGGGAGGTGATCCTACTCCTCTGCTTGGCTTTGGTGAGGCAAATCTGGAGTGCTGTGTCCAGTTCTGGACATGGAGCTCCTGGAGTGGGTCCAGTGGATGCTGTGGAGATGCTGAAAGGACTGGAACATCTCTCTCTCCAGGAAAGGCTCAGCGAGCTGTGTCTGTTCAGCCTTGAGAGGAGACACAGCTGAGAGGTGACCTCAGGTGACACCCTCATCCTCTCTCAGTGTCTGTAGGGAGGGCTCAGAGCAGAGACCAGGCTCTGCTCCATGGAGCCCAGCAATGGGACAAGAAAAAGGGAATACCCAGGAAGTTCCACTTGAATATGAGGAAGAACTTCCCTGTGCAGTGACTGAGCATTGAACAGGCTGCCCAGGGAAGGTGTGCAGTCTCCCTCCCTGGAGATATTCCAGAAGTGTCTGGACACAATCCTGTGCCATGTGTTCTGGATGACCCTGCTTAAGCAGGGAGGTGGGACCAGATGATCACTGTGGTCCTTCCAGCCTGGCCCACCCTGTGATTCCGTGTAACACTGGGATATGCAGGGCAGCGGTGGAGTCCCCATCCCTGCAGGGATTTAACAGACATGTGCATCTGGCACCTGGGGCATGGTTAGTGGGGGCCTTGACAGTGCTGGGGGAACAGTTGGACTCTGATCTTAGAGGGCTTTTTCCAACCTAAATTGTTCTTTGATTCTACACAGAATAATTAAACAAGGAAATATCTTCGAGGTGATTACCAAAATAGGTGGCATCATATGCTGGTTGAAAGCAGAACCTTTGTTTCTCCTGTCTGTCCAGTGACTTGTACAAAACATGTTTGTGTAGAGAAAAGTGCCTCCAGGTGATGGTGGAAACAGGTTTTCTGGCTGTAGCCGGCCCTCTGTGGAGGCCGGTGACTACCCAGAGCTCAGCTCCTGTATCCAGGGGGAGTTGTGGGGGCCAGGCAGTATGGAGAGAACTGTGGGGTTTGATTGGGCCCTGCCTCGTGAAAGGCAGGTGTGTTTGGCACTGCTTATGTCCTGGACTGAGATGGGATCTCAAAGCAGAACATTGTAGGGTTAGTGCATGTCCCCTCCTTGCCAAGAAGTACCTTGGGGAAATCATACCCAGCCCCTTCCCCAGTGCAGGAATTAGCCTCCAGCACCTGCAGGAGGGATGGGGCTCTGTGCTGTTCTGCCTGAGCACAGGGGACCAGGGGGAACCTCTTCCACTGGCAAATGGGAGCAGCAGAACTTGCTCAGCACTTGGTGTTTCTCAGGCAAGAACCTGCTCCTCACCCCAGCCCTAGGAGTGTCCCCAAGCCAGGGGACAGCCAGCACAGCCCAGGGGTGCAGGTGCTCCTTCACCAGCTGGGTTGGCCAATTACTGCATCTCTGAAACTGGAGTGTTCCTGCTGCTGCCTCTTGGGTTTTTTTTTTTTTCTTTTGTAACAGATAAACCTTTCTAAGGAGACTTCCTGTTAATTAAGGGCATCTTGGCCTGTGGGCAAAGGTACCATCAAAGCCCATGTGTTGTGCTTTGGTTCCCAGGGCAAGGCTTCCTGCACTGCTGAGGACTTCATGCTGTATTTTGTATTCCCTGGGAACAAGAGTGTGCCTCTTATTTATGGAGCATCATGGTGAAAAGGTGAAATAATCACCACCTGCAAGCTATAAAAAAGGGGTTGAAGAGTGGTGATTTACTAAGAAATCCCCTGCTGAGTGCATGGTTGTCATGTCTGCTTGGATAAGCTCTGCACTGCCAAGAGACAATGGTACACTGCAGTGGGATGTGTATTGAATGAAAACATAATCTATGAAAGTAAAATAACAGCCCTACAATTCTCCTGACTTATTAACAACCGGCTGAGGCAAATTTGGAACCCCTCAGCAAGGGGCCTGGCTGCTGTGTGGCTGCATCAGTGGGGTAGCTGCTGGTTCTGGTCTCTGTAGCTGCCCATCACTTGTATTTGAGTTTCGGTTGAAAATTGCGTGGCTTTTGGAGTACAGGCTTGACTGTCATCTTCCCTTTTTTTTCTCTAGTTGTGGAGAAAAAAGGGAGTTAGGAAAAACATCTGTGCTGAAAGGAATGGTGACACATGAGCATCATCTGTGTGACAGGCAGCAAGAGTGACATTCCTGGTGGACTTTCTGGAGTGTCCTCTTCGAGGAGCACTTGGATTGAAGAGCAACAGTTCTGGTGACATACAAAAATCCTGGTGAAAACCTTTTGGGCTTGTAACGGTGTACTGAGAAAATATATTAGACATTAGGAAGAAATTCTTCCCTGTGAGGGTGGGGAGGCACTGGCACAGGCTGCCTGGAGCAGCTGTGGCTGCCCCTGGATCCCTGGCAGTGTCCAAGGCCAGGCTGGCCAGGATTTGGAGCACCCTGGGTTAGTGGAAGGTGTTCCTGCTTGTGGCAGGGGGTGAAACAAGACAAGCTTTAAGGTGCCTTCGAGCCCAAACTATTCTGGGATTCTATGATTAGTGGTGGCAGTGTTTATCTTTGCTAAAGGCCCTTCCAAAGACAAAGATTATGCTGTTTCCTGAAGGTCTTGCAACCCTGAGTTTCTGTTGGCTCGTGATAATCCAGGCCACAAACAGAGCTGTGTGTCATGAGCATTATGTCCTTGGCTCCCACAGGCTTCCTGCAGCCTCAGTCATCAGAGTGCCCTACATTTTTGTGGTTTGTTGGTCAGATTTTCTCTGTCATCGTGGTAGGATTGTGCATCACTTTGGGATGGTAGATGTGAAGCTTAACCTGAGCTTCTGAAGCTGTCAATGGAGGGCTGTGGGAAATCTTGAAGATTGTCTGTGAGTGCAGATGGAGGTACAGAAGGTCAAATGTTTGTCACCCCTAATCTGGATTGTAGGTTAGGCCTTTGCCTGTGAGGAAGGGGGGATATTTTCTGCCTGTGAGGAAGGAGAGATGTTTTCTGCCATGGGAAGTGGGGAAGGCACAGATCACTCATATCTCCAGCTTCTGTACTCCTGTTCCAGACTGGGCAGCTGAGTGCAGGCAGGAGGTGCAATCAGTGTTTTGGCTGTGCCCTTGAACCACTCTGCCTTCAAATGAAACTGGGGTTCAGTTTGTGTGTATTTTTGGCCACTAAAAGTTGGCACTTTTGAATCAGGGGTGTTATAAGGCTGCTGGCAGTGAGTGCATAAAGGTGTTTCTGAGTGCCCAAGGCAGGAGGTGCTTGGGAAGATGCTTTGGAAAAGCAGAAAACCATGGAATTTTGCAGGACCTCCAGTGAAGAGCAGTCACCTACATCTTACACTATGAAGTTCATTGCTGTGGTGTGATTGCTCTTGCCATGATCCAACAGCTTGGATTTTGGTGGAGTAATCTTCAGGAGTCTAAGTACTAATGGTGAAGATCCCATCTGACACCATCACACTGGAGTACTTGTTTTGCTGTCGTTGGTGTGATCTCTGCAGTTGTACAAAGCTGTGAACATGCTTCTCTGATGAGGGCAAGGCACCAAAGGTTGTAGTTTGTTTTGAAATAGAGCTTTAACTGCTCCAGTTGCATTAGGGGTAAATTACTGATTTTATAAATGCTTCTCACACTATACTAGTGAATTGCTGGGTAACAAATTATAACCTTGTAGCTTTAAAAAGGTAAATATTGGTAAAACACACAACTCTTAACTTTTTGTGCTATTGCTGGTTTGAGAGGAGGCCAGTTCCTGAAAACATTTGCTTGGTTGGTGTAATGTTCCTTGTTTGGTTAAATGTGGACAAGTTCTGCTTGAGCTTGGCCAAGCACAGAGTATCTTGCTCGTTCCCAGTGGCTGCCCTGTGAAGCCTTGGCATTCTGAATGCATTCCTAATAGTCTTGACCATTACACAGCTAAAAGCTATAGCTTAGCTTATTTTGTTGGTGGGGTTTTGTTTTTTTTTTTCCCTCTTTTCCCTTACAGCTTGTTCAAGAGCCCATAAAAGAATCTCTAAGTGGTAATATCTTGCAGTACTTCAGGTGGAGGAGGAGGTGATGCTTACTAAACCAGCCAAAAACATCAGCCTTTGGGGCCGAGTTTTGTTGTGTGACATGGTCAGTACCTGGAGCTGGCATGAGGAGAGCAGTACACTGCAGCTGCTGGGGATAGAGGAGCTGCCACTTCTGCCAGCTGAGGGCTTTGCCTTACTGATGTGCAAGTGTTGTGACTGGGTTTAGTCAAATCAAAAGAAGATGAAAACTTTGGATTTGGGGAAGCAGGACATCGAGGTTTGATTTCAAACCCTGCTGATTATGACTTGGAGGACTAATTACTTGTGTACTTTTCCCCTTAGCAAATGAGGGGGCTATTCCAAAGAGCTTGGAAATATTCAACACCTGAATAGTGACATATTTTTACCTTAAAGCCTGTGCCATTTAATACAGGCCCAAAGAGCAGACAGCATCTCTGGGTGTGAGTAGGTTCTTGCTGACTGTAAATTTGGAGGACTTACTAGTATGAAAAGCTCCAGGCTACCTTTTTTAGGCTTGAGATGCTTCAAAATAAGGCATCAGCATAACATTAATGGTATTTAAGTTACCAAGGCATCCTTTACTCCCCTCTGGGCCTGTGTAAATTAGGAAATATATTCAGCTTTACATTTTCATTTACATCCTGTCTTTGGTATTCCAAGTCTCTCACTTCCATCAGCACCTCTCGTGTTAAACACTTACCCACCCAAATACCTTCCAGAAGAGAAGGTACATGACAATTTCTGGAATAAAGAAGGGTCAGGAATCATCCAGGTCTTGAACTGCTTAGCAGAGCATGTCTGAATTGACAGAACCAACGTGCATCTCTTACCCCTCCTTCAGTGTGTGCTGGGGAATCCAAACAGGTACAGCCTGCCTCAAACCACAGAAATAATTTTGCAAAATTACTGCCCTTGTGTCCCTGCCAGGCCTGGCATTCTGCATGCTGGCTTATTAAAAACACAGCCATACCAAGAAAAAACACTTTTGTGTTTGAATACGTGAAGGTTGGGTCAATAAAAAGAACAAAAGGCACTTGTTCAGCACCATAACTCTGCCTGTAAGTATTGTTCTGAAGGTAATGAGCTGGGAGAGAATCCAGCCAATTCAGAGACAGGACAGAAGGTGCAGGAAAAGCATAAAGTCGGAATACAAATTCCCAAGGAATCCAAACCCTTCCACCAAATCCCACCTTTCTTCTTCAAGCATAAACTGCATAATTAGTGACAAAATAATGTCAGAAGAATATGTAACACATGTAGCTCCTTGGGATCTTTTATTTCTCCAATGTAAAGGGAACTTGAAGCCTACATATAGGATCACAGAATCATTCAGTCTGGAAAAGCCCTCTAACATCAAGTCAGACCATTCATTCCTTCAGCACTGCCCAAGGCCACACATGTCCCCGAGTGCCACATCCACATGGCTGTTAAATCCCTGCAGGGATGGGGATTCCACTGCAGCCCTGGGCAGCCTGTGCCAATGTTAGATCATGCTTTCCATGAAGAAATTCCTCCTGATGTCCCACCTAAACCTCCTCTAGCACAGCTTGAGGCTGTTTCCTCTTGTCCTGTGCCTTGTTCCCTGGGAGCAGAGGTAACCCCCAGCCAGCTGCACTCTCCTGTCAGGGAGTGATGGAGAGTGAGAATGTCTCCCCTGAACCTCTTTTTTCCCCAGACTAAGCTTCCCCTCAGCAGTTCCTGGAGCTTCAGCCCCTTCTCCAGCTCCATTCTCTTCTCCAGACATGCTCCACTGTTGTGAGAGGCTCAGAACTGTTCCAGGATTTGAGGTGGGGCCTTAGCAGTGCCCAGCACATGGGGACAGTCACTGCCCTGGTCCTGCTGGCCACACTGTGGCTGATACAAGCCACGTACCATTGGCCTTGCCCACTTGGGCACACACCAGTTCAGCTGTTGTCACCAACACCCCCAAGTCCTGCTGGCAAAGCCTTTTTTACTTGTTTTTTGGGGTAATGGACTTACTTCCACTCACCTCCCACAGACAAATTTAGAGACAGCGAGAGCATACCACACACCAGAGTTGCTGCTTCTCCCTGGGCCTGTGTTAGTGGCCCAGGTTTTAGGGTGAAAACATGTCACTATTCAGGTGCTGAACGTTCACTGCTGTGTTCTGCCTCTGTGGTCTCTCTGTTGAACAATCTGTGCCGTGTTTCTGAGTGAAAGTTGTTGGTGAAATTTGGGCAGATGGGAGCTGAAAAGCTCGATAGTCAAATGTGTTTCAGATGCAGAATTTAAAATGTCTCTTTGCTGTGTAACTGGATCTGGATCTCTCACGAATATTGTGCTGAGCCATTTTGGGAGGACACTTCAAATGTGTGGTGTTCCCTGGCTGATCACGCTCCTCGTGTGGGTTCTGCAGGCTGAGCTCTCTTACTCATGGTGTTAAAACAACAACAACCCAAAAAAAGAAAAGGAGGGAGGGGACATTTTGTTGAACTGTTTAGTTTGAGACACACATTTGGTAGCTTGTGGGTCGGTAAGGGCGGTGGTAAGTAAACTTCAAAACGAGGGAGCGTGTTTGATATGGCATGCACTAATTTTTATTTTTTAAATTTCCTTTATTAATAGCATCACAGACTTTTCTAACTTTTTCACTGCAATTATGTAGTCTCTGACTCTGCTTCATTTGGTGGAAGCTGATCTCTGTTAAATTTGGGAGCTTTCTCCAGTTTTGCTGCTGAAAGAACATATGGGAGTAATGTGTTAAATTAAAAAAGAGAAAAGCTTGGGGGAGGAGGTGGTAGAGGTAAGCAGGTGTGATCAGAACCAGTTTGGCACTGTCTATTTCAGGGATGCTGCTGTAAAAGTGTTGGCATGCTTAATGTTAAGGAAGAAAAGCATTTCAGTATTTGTAAGAGGTCCAAGTTTTTATACTGAAAAAGGCATAGCTCAAAGAACACAGGATCTCCTGAGCTGCAGGGGACCCACAAGGATCACCAAGTCCAGCCTCTGTTCCTGCCCAGAGCCCCCAACAATCCCACCCTGAGCATCCCTGAGAGCTCCTGCAGCTCTGGCAGCCTTGGGGCTGGGACCATTCCCTGGGGAGCCTGGGCAGTGCCCCAGCAGCCTCGGGGGGAAGAACCTTTCCCTGAGCTCCATGCCAAGGCCTGACACAGCTCCAGCCCTTCCTGGGCTCCTGGCCCTGGCCCAGAGCAGAGCTCAGCCCCTGCCCCTGTGCCTCCCCTCGGGAGGAGCTGCAGCCCCCAGGAGCCTCCCCTCAGTCTCCTCTGCTCCAGCTGAACGAGCCAAGGGCCCTCAGCCCCTCCTCAGACCCTTCCCCAGCTCCCTGTCCCTCCTTTGGACACTCTCCAACAGCTTTGGCTCCTGCTGATCTCGTGGTGCCCCAGGTGCCCCCAGCACTGGAGCTGAGGCTGCCCCAGGGCAGAGCAGAGTGGGACAATCCCTCCCTGGGCCTGGTGCCCCCAGGACTTTGGGCCCTTTGGGCTCTCAGGACTCAGCAGTGGCTCAGATCACACTTGCCACCGACCAGGACCCCCAGGTCCCTTCCCACAGCGCTGCTCTCCAGCCTCTCATTCCCAGTGTGTCCCTGCATCCAGGGCTGCCCCCTCCCAGGGCAGGATCTGACACCTGCTCTTGTCACTTGTCCCATGGTTGGGGATTTCCCTGCCCTCACATTTGTCAGGGTCTCTCTCTGGGGCCTCTCTGTCCTTGAGAATGTCAGCAGTTCCTCCCAAGTGAGTGGCCTCAGGAAACCCACTCAGGACCTTCCAGTCCTGCCCCAAGTCACTTACAAAGACATTTGAGAGAACTGGCCCTAAGATGGAGCCCTGTGGAACCCCAGTGGTCACCACCTTGATGTCACCCCATTTCCTGTAGCTTTCTGAGGGGCAAGGCCATCGGCTCTGCAGTGCAGATCTGTGTGCTTTGCCTTGTTTTTTTTATTTCACAGAATATTGTAAAACTTCATCACATCTTACCGAATTGCAGTGTGTACTGTAGCTTGGTAACTTGACCCGAGTTTTTAACCATAAAAGCCTGGGCAGGTCTGTGGTTCCTGCAGGCAGGAGGAAGTGGGAGGCAGTGCAGGGCTGTCCCTGAGTGTGGCACTGTGCAGCTGCTCCTGGGCAGCCTCCTCCCAGCACTGCCTTTGTGTGCAGTTGCCTCCTGGATTTTACCACACGTTTGTATCTCGAGGCAACTCCATTTATGCAGCTGGGACTGTGGCCAGGTGCCATAAATGTTTATGTAATAACAGGAATGAAGATCCTTTTCTGTTCTGCACAGCCTCAGGATGCCTGTGCGTTGTGGGGATTTGTTTATGTGTTAATTGTGCCTTGGCCTTGGGACGTGTTTACCTTGGGTTGAAAGACCAACTTGATGTCTCCTCTGGTGCTGGTGTTCTTGTGTCCACGTCAGATGTGGACAAGGTGCACAAGGTGTGTGATGGGGAAGGTTGGACCCTGGGGTGCTGGCAAGGGCTGTGACTGTGTATTCTCACACGTGTCAGCTCATTTATTTTTTATTGGTGCACATGTGAATTTACCAGGCAAATCTCAGGTATGAAGCAGCCTTGCCCTAAAATATGTGCTTAAATGATGTTAACATTGCTTATAGACAGTATAGCTGTATGAGTGAGCAAGCTTTGTGCCAGCCAGGAGGAGTATTTAGGATAGTGCAGGCATCAGACATGGAATGTTCACTGGGAGAACTAGATCCCTAGTATGTTTCTCCAGTGGCTGGTGCTAAAAGTCTGCAGTATTTCTGACATGGCTATAAGCATCCCACCTTCAGCACTGCTCCTGTGCCCCTGACCTGAGTAGTGGGACAGGCTGTAGTGGGATTGCAGAATCCCACAATGGTTTGGGTTGGAAATGACTTTTAAACCCATCTCATTCCACCCCCTGCCGTAGGCAAGGACACCTTCAGTACACCAGATTGTTCCAAGCCCAGACCAACCTGGCCTTGAACACTTTCATGAATGGGGCAGCCACACCTCTTTGTGCAACTGCTGCCAGTGCCTGCACAGGACAGGCTGCAGGTGCCTGGGTTTTTCATGCCTGTGTCCTCAAGGATTTCCAGACTCTGCTGCTGCAGGGCCCGGGGCAGTCCCTGCTCCAGGGGTGGTGGGGGCTGGCTGAGGTCCTGTCAGACACAAAATACTGGCTGCCTGCATTCTTCAGTGTCACACAAGTCACAGTGCTCTGGATATGAAAAGTGTCTCAAGTTCTAAGTACAGGCTTAGGAGACTTTGAAGAGGCTGTTTCAGCATGGAGGAGTGTAACATTTTGTTGTTCTTCTCCTCCTGTCTGTTGCAGCACACTAGTTACTGCTTGAACTTCACAAACGTAAATTCCTGAGCCTGCTGATCTCTCCAGCCAGCTTCCACTATGGATCAGGACTATGAGAGACGTCTCCTACGGCAAATCAACATACAGAATGAGAACACAATGCCTTGTGTGAGTACAGATGGGCTCAGGCTCACTGTTGGGTTGTTGTCTGTCTCACTTGTGACTGTTTTCCTTGAGCTTTTGGAAGAGCTGGGACCTCCTCAGAGCAAACCACAGTCTTTTGTTGGGTTGTTGAGCGGGTGTGAGCTCCTCAGCTGTTCTATGAATACCCAAATAGCTTGACTTCAGGAGAGCTTTTGAATGTATAACCTCAGTTCAGGTTGCAGAAGGGGTGAAGATATTTTTGTGGAGTTCAGTAATACCTTTTTAATACATAATCTCAGCAACTACACATTAACATAAAAAAATTGAGGGCTAACAAACTAACCAAAAGAGTAAGTTCAGTGTCTTTCATTCTTTAATTCAGGTAGCAGAGATGAGAAGAACCTTGACACCTTCCAATTCTCCAATGTCTTCTCCTAGTAAGCATGGTGACAGATTCATTCCCTCAAGAGCTGGGGCCAACTGGAGCATCAACTTCCACAGAATAAATGTAAGTTTTGCTCCCTTCTCCTACAGCTCAGCCTTGGAACGGAGGAAATGGTACCTTTTGTTTTGGCTGGCATGATGGCTCTACTTATCTTCTGCACCATGTGCTTCTAGTGCCCCAGAAGAGTTCTGCTGAGTGTGTGTCCTCAAACCCTATGCTCCCTGCATTTGCTATTTCACCATATACCCCGAGGTTTCTGTATGGTGATGGCATGTTTCTCCATTTCAGGAAAATGAAAAATCACCAAGCCAAAACAGAAAAGCAAAGGATGCTACATCAGACACTGGCAAAGGTGAGACCACCATTCTACTGCTTGGCAATGTCCAGAGCTCTTATTGCAAATTGCTGGGGAAGTTAAGGCCACGCTGGCGCTTTCATGCTTATGCCAAAGCTCATCTGATGTTTTGGGAAATGCCCACATCAGGTCACTACCAGGTCACTGCTTTTTATGAGTGTCTGGATGCAAGAGGCTGTGTCTATCCCTTGATTTATTGTGTCATGGAAAAACTTTCCTGATGCAGTGGAAGGAGGGAAACCTTGCTACTAATCTTGATTCTAAATGGAGGCCCCAGGCTTATTAAGGGACTCTGTGAAAGTACAAATTGTGGAATCCCAGCCTGGTTTGGGTTGGAATGGACCTTAAAGCTCATCTCCTTCCACCCCCTGCCATGGCAGGGACACCTTTCACTGTCCCAGGCTGCTCCAAGCCCTGTCCAGCCTGGCCTTGGGCACTGCCAGGGATCCAGGGGCAGCCACAGCTGCTCTGGGCACCCTGTGCCAGGGTCTCCCCACCCTCACAGCTGACAATTCCTGCCCAAGATCCCATCCAGCCCTGCCCTCTGGCACTGGAAGCCATTCCCTGTGTCCTGTCCCTCTAGCCCTTGTCCCCAGTCCCTCTCCAGCTCTCCTGGAGCCCTTTCAGGCCCTGCCAGGGGCTCTGAGCTCTGCCTGGAGCCTTCCCATCTCCAGATCAGGCACACATAATCCTGACACTCCCTGCTGTTGCTGCTTTGAGCTCTCTGCTCAGTGCCTGTTTGGGCTTACAGATGGCCTTGCCTACTCTGCCTTGCTGAAGAATGAACTCCTGGGAGCAGGGATTGAGAAGGTGCAGGACCCCCAGACAGAGGACAGGAGGCTGCAGCCATCCACCCCAGAGAAGAAATCTCTCTTTACTGTAAGTTGGTTACTTGCATTAACACCAGTGGAGGTTGTGTGTGTGTGACAGGGCACAGGGCTCTGCCAGGCTGCTCCTGCAGTGAGGTGGTGTTGGGGCTTGGCTGAGATAAGCTGTTGATAACAAATGTGGTGGCCTGCAAAGGGAACCTGAGTGTGCAGCAAGCAATGTGCTTCCTGTGTTTGTACTGGCAGGACAATTTTGGACAGTGTGGTGAGTGGCCAAATCAGACTTTTGGACTTGAGTGTTGCTGAGGGGCTTTGTATGGTTTTGGAGCACCTGGGAAAGTGAAAACTGGATGTTGGAATTAGCTTGGCACCAGTGCCCGATGGGAGTGATGCCCCAGCCTCGGGCACACCGGCGTCCTCACAAGGTGTGTTTCTTTCTGCAGTACTCGCTCAGCACAAAACGCTCCAGCCCAGATGATGGCAATGAGGTCTCACCCTATTCCCTGTCTCCTGTCAGCAACAAAAGGTAACACTGATCCTCAGCAAACTAAAAGAAGGGAAGGGCTGGGACAGAGGGTTTGGTGAGGTTCTTTAGGACTTCTGTCTAAAGCTCTAAAATTGCAGTTTGAATTGGGTTTGAAAATCTGGAGAGATAATAAAACAGTCAAGTTCTAAGAATTTCTTCAGGTGCACAACCTGTCTATGTGCTTGTAATGTCTTGCTCAGCTCTCAGTAATAATCACTTCACCTTTCTGCTTCATAGCTCTTTTGTAGAAACGTAACTCCTTCCACTCTTGCTGCTGAAAAAGGGTTGTGCAGCATTTTTGTCTCTGCATTTCTAATAGAAACTCCAGAGTGCTCTGGAAAGAGTCTGTAAAGAGTGGCAAAACCTGTGCCTCCCATCTGCTGTGATGTGCAGATTCCTGTAGTTGTTTTTTTAATGTTTTTGTAAACAGTCAGAAGCTGCTAAGATCACCTCGAAAACCAACTCGGAAAATCTCCAAGATTCCTTTCAAAGTGCTGGATGCCCCAGAGCTGCAGGACGACTTCTACTTGAACCTGGTGGACTGGTCCTCTCTTAACGTCCTCAGTGTTGGCCTTGGGACTTGTGTTTACCTGTGGAGTGCTTGTACAAGCCAGGTAAGTGCTCAGGAGTGTCTGAAGATTGACTTGCTCATTGATGTAGGGTTTTTCCAGCCCTGCAGAACTATGGAATGTGCTGTGTGAGGGCTTCAGCACTTGTCATGCTCCATTCCAAACACAGCACCGGTTTGTGAGACAGCCAGTAGTGCTGTGTGACAAAAACATGTTTCTTACCCCACTCTTCTCTCTGAAGGTAACCCGGCTGTGTGACCTCTCCGTGGAAGGCGATTCCGTGACGTCCGTGGGCTGGTCAGAGCGGGTCAGTGTGACACTGTCAGCAAGGACAGCTGAGACATGGGTCACTTAGTCACTGTCACCATACCCTGAGCTGGTTTTTCTCTGCTGAAAGAGAGGGGAAAGAGAGAACCCTCTTGTATCTTGAAGTTCTTGAGGCATTGCTAAGAGAAGTGGGAGGGAGAAAGAAGCCAGTTTGCTTCTTCAGCTCTTGACAATAAAATGTTACAATAAATATATTCCAGACAGGCTGCTTGGGCCTCTCAGTAGGGAAAAATACGTAAGATGGAAGAAGTCTGGATGCTTTCCATCTCGTGGAATTTATGTCGAGTCTTTTCCTCAATTTTCAGTTTTCTGGCTGTACTTCCTGGTGGTACTAATCCCAGCTCTCTGTTTGTCCAGGGAAACTTGGTGGCTGTTGGTACTCACAAGGGCTTTGTACAGATCTGGGATGCAGCTGCAGGAAAGAAGCTCTCCATGCTGGAGGGACACACAGCCAGAGTTGGTAAGGAGTGGGGAAGCAGAGGGTTCTCAGGGGTATCTCCTGCCTGATTGAACTTTGTTAGCCGGGGATCTGCTGGAAACAGAGAACTCAGAGTACCAGGATTGGTATTTATCCTGTGCTGTGCCTTGAGCAGGTTCAAAATATTATCATCTCATAACTCTGGTGTTCTGATCTGGGTGTGATGGTGGTTGGGTATTGCAGCAGGTGTTTCCTCCTTGCTTGAGGCTTTTTGGGTTTGGTTGCAACATCTCTTCACTGCTTCTGGCTTCCGATTTCAGCCCTGCTGGCAGCTTCACGCTGAGATTTCCAGTTCCCTTTTCTGGGGGGCTGTTTTTTTCTCAGAGATGTTGTGAATCTAAACTCTGGGATGAGATTTGGGAAATCTATGCATCTTCCAAGATCCATTCCTGTGCTTTACTGCACTGTGAAGTGAGGTTGGTAATACTTGCAGTCAGGTTGTTCAGGGGGATCTCTGTGACCTGATCTAGGACTCCAAAGAGTGGATGTAAGGGAGGTCTGTAAGGAGTGGTTTGAGGTTTGTTAGGGTTTGTTTGTTTTTTTTAACCCTCGCAGCTGTGATGGCTGCATTTTGCTTACCAACTGCTGCAGGACTGGAAGAGTTAGGCTTGACAATGTGGCCAGCAGGACCAGTGCATTGACTATCCCTCTGTGCTGGGCATTGCTGAGATCCCATCTCAAATCCTGGAGTCAGTTTTAGGTCTCTCACAACAAGAAAGACAATGAGGGGCTGGAGTGTATCCAGAGAAGGGAACAGAGCTGAGGAAGGGGCTGAAGCAGCTGAGGGAGCTGGAGGGGCTCAGCCTGGGGAAAAGGAGGCTCTGCACAACTCCTGACAGGAGGGGACAGCCAGGTGGGGGTTGGCCTCTTCTGCCACGGAGCAAGGGACAGCATGAGAGGGCATGTCCTCAAGCTGTGCTAGAGGAGGTTTAGATTGGATATTGGGAAAATTTCTTCATTGAAAGAGTTATAAATCATTGGAACAGGCTGCCTAGGGCAGTGGTGGAGTCACCATGCCTGAAAAGTGTTTAAAAGACGTGTGGATGTGGCACTTGAGGATATGGTTTGGTGGTGAACGTCGTGGTGGTGCTGAGTTGACGGTTGGACTTGGTGACCCTTAGAGATCTTTTGCAGCCTCACAGTGTTTCTGTGGTTGCATGACTCGTGCAGCACCCCCTGAAGCTCTGCCCCTGTTGCAGGTGCCTTGGCATGGAACGCAGACCAGCTCTCGTCCGGGAGCCGGGACAGGATGATCCTGCAGCGGGACATCCGCACCCCGCCCCTGCAGTCTGAGCGGCGGCTGCAGGGGCACAGGCAGGAGGTCTGCGGGCTCAAATGGTCCACGGACCACCAGCTCCTGGCCTCTGGAGGGAACGATAATAAGGTACCTTCCTTCCTAGGGGTCACAGGAAATGTCCCCCTTTCTTTCTAGGACTAATTTCTAAGGGGAAATGTTGTCAGGTTGCACCAGGGGTGGTTCGGGTTGGATGTTGTATTGCTGGAGGTGTTCAAGGCCAGGTGGGACAGGATTTGCAGCAACCTGGTCTAGTGGAAGGTGTCCCTGCCCATTGCAGGGGATGAAACTAGATGGGCTTTGTCCAACCCAAACCATTGTATGATTCTATGATTACGGAAAAATTTCTCCACTGAAAGAGTGGTTAAGCATTGGAACAGAATGCCTAGGGCAGTGCAGGAGTTGGCATTCCTGGAAGTGTTCAAAAAACAAGTGGATAGGGCACTTTGCAATATGGTTTACTGGGCACAGTGGGATTAGGTCAAAGGTTGGACTTGGTCTTAAAGGTCTTCTACAACCCTAATGGTTCAGTGATTCTTTAAGGATGTTTGGCCTCTCTGAAGGGCTTTTGTTTTGGTTGTTGAACTATGACCAAACATAAATCATACTAAGCTTCCTCTCAGTCTTCCTAATAAAATGAAAAAGGCAAATTTAATTTTGCTTCTGTACTTGACTAATTAAATCTCTAACTTGGCTCAGGGGGTTGAGTTCAACAAAGCCACTGCTAAGCTGTCCTTCCTGCTTTGTTTGGGTAGTGTGTGGTCAGGTTTGTTGCAGGAATGTTTGTGTGCAGCAGGAACCTGAGGTAGAGCTCTGTGAGTTCTTATACCTGTAACGCAGGCTTGCAGCTCACTGAGCACCATATGGGAGAAGCATCTGTCACAAAAAAGCAGTGTTCCAAGCCCTTTGGAGTGGGTTGCTAGGTAGGGAATGTGCCCAGTGCCTGTGTGACAGCATGGTTGGACCGAGCTCCTCCTGCTGAGAATAACAACTGATGAACTGAGCAGATTTATAGATATGTTCTGGAGTGATACAGCCAGAAAGGCAACAGAAGGGTCTGAGGCCCCCTTCAGAGATGCTGTTTCTTTAGATTTATTCCCTTATCCTGCCATGTGGCCTGGGGATAGGACAGCTCCTCAGCTGAGTGTAGTGCTGGAGTGCTTGTGACTGCGCCATCCCTGGAAGTGTTCAAGGCCAGGTCAGATGGGGATAAGAGCAACCTGGTTTAGTAAAAGGTGTCCCTGCCTGTAGCAGGGATTTGAACCGAATGAGCTTTAAGCAACCCCAACCGTTCCATGATTCTGTGAAGTGCAGAGTGGAGCTGTGCATGTCTGGGCAGAGCTGTAGGAAATCAGCTTGTTGCCCAACTGCCCTCATTGGTCCCATTGTGGTTCGTGGGTGTAGCGGACACATGACTGAGGCACAGTTTTGATCGTGTCTCTTCTGTCTGCCAGCTCCTTGTCTGGAATCACTCCAGCCTGAGTCCCGTCCAACAATACACAGAGCACCTGGCAGCAGTCAAAGCCATCGCCTGGTCCCCACACCAGCACGGGCTCCTGGCCTCGGGTGGGGGCACGGCCGACCGCTGCATCCGCTTCTGGAACACGCTCACGGGGCAGCCCCTGCAGTGCATCGACACCGGCTCCCAGGTGTGCAACCTGGCCTGGTCCAAACACGCCAACGAGCTGGTGAGTCCTGCCTCTGTTGGGAAGCGTGGCTGAGCGTGAGCCGCGTGTGTCCGGGTGGGCAAGGAGGCCAGGGCATCCTGGCTTGTACCAGCGAGGGTGCTGCCAGCAGGACCAGGGCAGTGACCTCCCCACTGTGCCGGGCACTGCTCAGGCACCTCAAGTGCTGGGGTCGGTTTTGGGCCCCTCACAAGAAGAAAGACAGCGAGGGGCTGGAGCGTGTCTGGAGAAGGGAACAGAGCTGGGGAAGGGGCTGGAGCATAAGTCTGTTCAGGAGCAGCTGACGGGCTCTAGCCTGGAAAGAAGGAGGTTCGGGAGGGACCTTCTCTCACTCTGACAGGGGGATGGAGCCAGGTGAAATTCAGGCTCTTCTTCCAGGTAACAAGCAACAGCACAAGAAGAAATGGCCTCAAGTTGCACCAGGGGAGGTTTAGGTTGGATACTGGGAAAATTTCTTCATGGTGGTCAGGCACTGGAACAGTCCATGGTGTTATGTAATGGTGGTCAGGGCAGTGGTGTTGTCTGTAGAGTGTTAAACTTGATGATCTTTGAGGTCTTTTCCAGACTTAACAATTCTCTAATTTTGTGATGCATGTTCCCCTCTCCCCTTTCAGGTGAGCACCCACGGATACTCCCAGAACCAGATCCTCGTCTGGAAGTACCCCTCATTAACTCAAGTAGCAAAGCTCACGGGGCACTCATATCGAGTCCTGTATCTGGTGAGTGATGGCTGTGGCTCTGTAGCTGCTCACCTGGCTATAGGTGTGCTCAGATGGCACCCAAAGCAGCAGTGCCAGTGGCACCATAAGCTCTCTGGATGGGAATGTGAACACTCCCCATGAGCAGTGGAAAACTGTTGTGTTTCTGTGCCTACAAGAGACATTTTGATTTGCTGCTATGGAAATGTGAGGCTTTGTTAATGGTAGCAAAGCCTGCCAAACTCTCCTTAGGAAGCATCTGAGTTTTCTTCTAAGAAAGCTCTTCTAAACCTGGAGAAGAGAAGGCTCCAGGGAGACCTTCCAGTGCCTAAAGAGGCTCCAGGAGAGCTGTAGAGGGACTTTGGAAGAGGATCTGGAATAGCAGGACAAGGGGGAATGGCTTCAGACTCCCACAGGGCAGGGTTAGATGGGAAATTGGGAAGAAGTTCTTCCTGTGAGGGTGGGGAGGCCCTGGCACCAGTTGCCCAGAGCAGCTGTGGCTGCCCCTGGATCCCTGGCAGTGTCCAAGGCCAGGTTGACTGGGCCTTGGAGCAACCTGGGATAGTGGAAGGGAGTGAAGTGAGATGAGCTTTAAGGTCCCTTCCAAGCCAAAACATTCTGGGATTCTGTAATTTTACAAAACACAAGCTTCTCTCCTTGCTCCCAGAAGACTTTCACACCTCTTCACTGATGACTGTTGCCCTGGGAATTAAACATTTGTTGCAAGTAGATCCATCTCCTGTCCCATCTCCATGCTGTTACTGTTACATGGGGGTATCAGCAGTTCAGACAGAGCTGACAAATGCTGATAATGTTTTGGGAGGTTGATCCCAATGTAAGCAACCAATACAGCCAGAAAATCCAGTCATATTTTCTTCCTGCCTTCAGGCATGTTGATAGTCCCAGGAGGAACAGCCTCAGTTACACATGGCTTGGACTTCTTAACACAAGTATTCTTCCCACAACACTCCCTCCATGTGTTCTGTAGCTGCACCATAAGGTGCAAGTGCCCAAATTGCACCTGAGGCTGCATGAGGCACCTGGAAGCAGAGGTAGCTGGCTTCTCACCACTGAGTAGGAAGGAGAGTTAAATCTCTCCTGCATTCCAACAGACACTTGTTTTCAGCCTCAGAAATGTGACAGGTGCTAAAGGTTGTTGTCTTGTCTTTAGGCAATGTCCCCTGATGGGGAGGCCATTGTCACAGGAGCTGGAGATGAAACCTTGCGCTTCTGGAACGTCTTCAGTAAAACTCGCTCGACAAAGGTAATGCCAGGCATGGGGGCAGCTGCCTGGGGGAGCTCAGGCTGTGCTTGGCTCTGCTGCTTCCTCTCTGATCCCTCCTGCAGATCGAGGGCTGGGGCAGTAAAGGATTCAGCTTTGCTGAGATTTAAGTCAAGGGTTGCCCTGTGTGCCCAAGGCAGGTGTGACACAATATCCCTCTCCAGGCTGGTCCAGGGCTGCTGAGCAGAGCGGAGCAGCATTTCAGGGGCCTCACCAAGCTGAGCCCTGGGGTGACAGCAGGCTGGGAGAGCTGGGGGTGTCCAGCTGGAGATGAGAAAGCTCCAGGGAGACCATACAGCCCCTTCTAGTGCCTAAAGGGGGCTCCAAGAGAACTGGAGAGGGACTTTGGACCAGGGCCTGGAGGGGCAGGACAAGGGGAAATGGCTTCCCATTGCCAGAGGGCAGGGCTAGATGGGATATTGGGAAGGAATTGTTGGCTGTGAGGGTGGGCAGGCCTTGGCACAGGGTGCCCAGAGCAGCTGTGCTTGCCCCTGGATCCCTGGCAGTGTCCAAAGCCAGGTTGCACAGGGCTTGGAGCAGCCTATGGCAGGGGATGGAAGGAGATGCACTTTAAGATCCCTCGAAGCCCAAACCATTTTGTGATTCAGTGATTATCCCCTGCCTCTTCACAAAACTGCTTAAAATGGGGGTTTGGATGAAAATGGGATCATGAATTCTGCCAGTGACAACTCACCATCACCAAAAGCAGATTGTCCCTGATGTTTGAGAGCTTTTCTGGGTTCCTGGCAGTAGAATTTAAAGGAATGGGCTGGAGGTGGCTCTAGGGGTACCCCAGTTCTTGCCTTGTTTTTGTTCTGGGGTACAGCTGCCTGCAGAGCTCTGGGATTGGCACTCTGACCTGCTGCACACTTGTTACCATCTGGAAGAAACCCATGGGTATATTTATGGCATTGGACTTTGATTTGTGAGCTGGGATCATGCCCTGAGCTAAAGATACCAGATTAAAAACAAACCAACCCAGAAGCATGTGGACTAACAGCTATTTACCCCCTGCTTTGTCTTCTCTTGTCAGGAGTCTGTATCTGTGCTCAACCTCTTCACCAGGATACGATAAACCCCCTCCCTGTGCCCCGGGAACCTACAGCCTGACATTCCAGGATCAGACCACTCCCTCGGTGTGCATGGACCCCCGGAGCCCAGCCGAGGGGAGGGAGAGCTGTGGGACTGGAGGAGGACCCAGCTCATTAAATACCTGCTTGTGACCCACAGGGCTGGGCAGTATTTGGGATGGGGTGGGGAAGGGAGGGAACTGCCAAAGGTTATTGGATTCATCCTTCATAAAGGGAAATGGGTACAAGAGAAATGTTAACCCAGCATCCTCCAGCCGTCTGGATGGTACTGGGGAGGACTCGTGTGACATGGACCATTGAGACTGGACCAGGGCAATCCCCACTGCCATGGTGTGCCTCCTGCGAGAGAGGAGCATCTCCTTGCTGTTGTGGGACGGGGTTTGACGTGCTGGTCTGTGTCCTAGAGTGACATCTCTGGAAGCAGGAGCCAGCCGGACTGGTCCGGTACAGCTGGTGCGAGGGGCACAGCTCCAGGCTGGGCATCTAAGGGCTTTGTTCATAGCCTGGCATCCCCATTCCAGGAAGAAACTGGAGAACTGCCTATTTTGCATTTTTTTTTTCCTTTATTTCCACCCCCCAGACAGGTACTGTAGTACTTGACATGATCATTCCGTAAGACAGCTTGATTTTTTTGGCATGCTTGACAGCTGCCTCCGAACAAATACACTGTGGGGCTCTAAACTTTGGAGGAGACTTGAAAAAGCTTCACGTCTAAGGGAGCAGGTTCAGGAAGTTCTGCAGTTGCTGTTTCATATTCTGGGCTGATCCTGGGAGTTACCAGACAAGAGAAGCAAGGACTATATAAAAAAAGAAACCCACCCAAGCACCTGTCCATGCTGAGCTTCCTTCAGTGCCACCAGGTGGGTGCCTTGCTCTGGAGTCTCCCTGAGGCCAAAAGTAGTTGGGATGTATTTGAGAACAAAAAACAATCCTGAAGATCTGATTTTTGTGGTGAGCAGGGCCTCCTCTGGCTGGAAGAGGGGTTCTCCCGAAGCAGGGCTGCACTGTTGCTTTTTTGTTATCTCCAAGTCCCAGACAGGGCCCTGCTGCTGAGTTTTGGTGTGTGGTTTGGGGTTTTTAGGTTGTGTGAGACAAGAGCTCTGGCTGGTATTGGAGCCCATGGGGTGTAACACAAATGCTCTGTGTGTGTGTGTGTGTGGTGCTTTTAATTTAAGAAGCTGTGAGACTGCACAGCCTGTTCCATCTGACCTTTGCCTGTGCCTGCCCAGGCGCTGCCTGCCACCTGCCCTCTCCCAGCGTTGCTTCCCATGTGGAATTGCCTGGTTGTGTATATAGATTTGTCCTCTCTGTAGATTGCCTAGGTAATGCTTTCTCTTTTTTTTTCTTTGTTGTTTTGTCTTCTCTCCCTGCTTTCCCTAAAGCCAGACAGTAAGAATATGATTGTCTGTCCCCAGTACCACCAGTATCCTTAGGGTGAGCCAAGGTGTGAGGAGGCCAATCCAGCCCTGACCACATGTGCCATCACACCAGTGCCTGGATCAGGCTGGTGGTGCTGTGCCTGTCACACATACTGGGAGTCACTGGTGAGGAGCTGGTGTGCTGGGAGTCCCTGGCAACTCCAAGTCTCCCAAGCCCACAGGCCACTTTGTCATCTCACAGTCTCACTTGCCACCATAATGGAATTTCCATGGAGTTTCTGAAACACTGTTTTAATGGAACTGCTTTAATGTAGCTCTGGCCATGGGACATGAGGCATGGTTTGAAGTCACCCCCCCGGGCCCGTCTCGTGTTGTTTGTTCCACCTGTGGGCACTGTTCCACATCACTGCTGGTTGGGAGTACCCCAAAGCACTCAGGAGGTGTTAAATTTAGTTGGATCATTAAGCTGGGGAATGGGTTTGAAGCAAAGGGTCACCTGAGGCAAGAGGTGGTCTGTTGTGGGTGTCATCAGGGGAAAGGGCCATTCAGAGGGGCTGGTGGCTGTGCTGTGGATTTTCCTGTTGTGGGTCCCTGCTAAATAGCACCGTGAAGACCCCCAGGACACACTGCTTTCTCCTCTGGGAAGGCCTAGGTGCTTGGATTGGGGGCACACAGGAGGTCTCAGCCCATTCTGGAGCAGGAGGGAGCCAGGCACCCAGCTGGAGTGCAGGGTGTGTGTGATGATGGTTGGGATCCCAAGTGCCCTGGGGCTCCCACAGGAGTGGATTTGCCTCTCATGCAGTGATGGGGGAATTTGCTCAAGGAGTCCCAGAAGCTGCTGGTGGGAGCGGCAGTGCTGTGGGGTGGCACTGCAGCCACTGCCCAGTGCTCCCAGCTGCAGAGCAGGGATAGCTCCTCATTGCTCTGTCCCCCACCACTGTCCCCTCTTGCTAAGGACTTTCCCAAACTACATCTTGTGTCTACATCTCACTTTTCTGTCTGCCTTGGTAGCAGGTTAGCTCATGGTGGCTTCTCTTACTGCACTTGGTGGGGTGGCTGGTGATTCCCAGGCCTGGGCTGTTGCCACACACGTTGGTTACAGCGTGACAAGAAGGCTGCTCACCCTGACCTGGCTGGCAGAGCTCAGTTCAGCCAGCTTCTGTGCCCTGCTCCCAGCTGCCAGGCAGGAGCTCCCAGTTGTATCTGTGTGGATGTGGGTGTGTGTAAGTGTCTCAGGGTGATACTGTCACTGTCACCAGCTGCTCAAGAGGGAAAAGGGCAGAGATGAGGTGATGTGTCAGTGTGTGTGACCTGTGGGCACTGGCTCGGGCACAGGGTCCTCCCAGAGGTGGGTGACAGTCTGTGGCATCCTTGTATCCCAGGTGTCATGTGACAGAAAACAAACATGGAGCACGCTGTAACTTTTTCATGTAAAGCAATTGAACTGGCATTAAACAGGTTGTGAATTTATTGGGATTGGTCTCCATGGCTCCATTTTACTTCT
The DNA here is from genome assembly GCA_013389925.1 of Aegithalos caudatus. Classification (NCBI taxonomy): domain Eukaryota; kingdom Metazoa; phylum Chordata; class Aves; order Passeriformes; family Aegithalidae; genus Aegithalos; species Aegithalos caudatus. The sequence goes on along the minus strand of WEIU01017474.1, from coordinate 419,277 downwards.
CCTCAGCAAAGGGTACAGCAAGTCCCCAGGATCCTCACCCCACCTCTGCAGGTACCAAGCTTCTTTGGCACAGCTCTCAGCTGAGGTTTATTGCTCCCAGCTTCCTGCTCCTGTTTGCCTTCCTGCTGCTGGTAAAGGGCACAGTTCCCCTCTGTACCCTACCTTCTGTGCACCTTGGCATGGTAAGGGCAAAGGGCAGGGAAATGGAAAGGGGTCCCTGGCCTGGCACAGCCCCTCCTTGGTGTGGGGCTGTAGCCAGGGGATGGCTGCAGCCGGGCTGGGGGTGCAGAGCCCCTTGGTCCTGCAGGCCCTTGAGGCAGGAGTCCTGCTGTCCCCATGCAGGTGGGACCCTCCCATGGAGGGGACACCCCTTCCCTGGGCACTGGAGCCCTGTGGACAGGGGACACCTTTCCAATGGAGTACAGCTCTGTGCCCCCACACCTGTGCCTTGTTCCAGCCCTTGGGAGGGCCATGGAACCCTGGCAGCTCCCTCCCTGCCTGCAGTGATTGGTGTCCTATGCTGTGGGGACCAGGCCTGCTGCTGGAAAACCCCCTAGGCTGGGTGGTGTGGGGCACAGCTGGTCCATGGGGCTGAGCAGCAGGGTGAGGAGGGGGAGGATCCCTGACCTTGGCATCACCCGCTGCTGCTGCCCCAGGCACGGAGCTGAGCTGTGGGTCCGGGGAAGGGATGGCCCAGGAAACGGCAAAATAGCAGGGAAAGGAGCTGTCAGTGCCTCTGTTTCCCCACCTTGGTGCTTGGGGGAAGAAGCCCCAGGGCCCATTAACTGGCCCAGAATGGGATTAAGCTCCAGGGCATTGGATTGAGTGGATCCTCTGTGGGGTGCATGTTCTGCTGTGCCCCCAGCTCTGCTCCCATCCCCAGCTTATGCTCAGAACCTGTGGGAACCTATTGTCCCCACCGAGTACCAGTGACCCTGCACCTGCTGGAACCCCTTCCTCTGGCAGATGAGCCCTGTCCTAGGGAAGGAGTAGGGTAGGAGCCAGGGCCTGGCCAGCTGCAGGGCCCTGGGGCTCCCTGGTGCACCCCCACTGCCCCCTTCCCCTGTCTCCCATTGTCACCAGCACTCAGCTCCTTGGGGGACTGCTCAGGGCCTTCTGCTGCTCCCTGGGACATCAGCACCTGGAGCTGCCTCCCCACACCAGTCAGCATCAAAGCCCCTGGTCCTGCTGTGTCCTGGTCTGTTCTGGACAGCAAGGGGTACGTGACAGACTGGTTCATGCTCGTCCTGTGGCATCTGGCCCAGCAAATAATAAGTATTAATATAATACAGATTTAAATAATTTTATTAATAGAATACTCTGTTCTCTGTGCCCCTGCCTTGCCTGGGGCTTGGCCCCCTCTGCCTGCCCCCCCTTGGCAGGGAGGGTTGGGTGGGGTTGGTGCTGACTCCAGCCCTTCTCCCCTGCTCTTTGCCCTGCCTGAGAGCTCCCTGGGTCTCTGCTGCTGCTGCTCAGGGCAGGCAGACGGGGAGCGAGATGGAGCCTCACAGCCCATGTGGGCTTCCCAGGCATCGTGGGGGGCTGGAAGGCACTTGGTGACAGAGCCCCCCCTGAGAGGCCAAGGAAGGGCTCAGAGCGGCCTCTGAACCCCCTGACCCCCCAGCTGCAGCTCTGGTGATGGTCCTCAGTGGCCTCACGTTGTCTTGTACCTGGGGGGGAGGCAGGGTGAGGGGGAGTCTGCTGGGGACAGAGGCTCCCCCACACCCCACCACTCACTGCTGTGACAGGTTGGGGTGTGGCCAAGACCCCACGAAGGCCAGCTGCTGCTCCAGCTTCTGCTCCAGCTGCTGCTCCAGCTCCACGATGCGCAGACCGATGTATCCCGAGGACAGCAGCAGGGCCACCATGCTGAGGACAGGCCAGCGTCAGCCAGGGGGCACAGGGTGGTGACACGGGGCAGGAGCGGTGCCACAGCCGGGCTCCCGTGTGCCCGCCCTGGGGGTGGGTGTCTGAGGGGAGATGCAGGAACGCCAGCCTGCCAGTGCCACCCTGGAGAGGCTGTGTTGGGGCTCAGGGATGGGGACGGGGTGTGAGCAGGTCCTGGGGACTCACAGCAGCAGGTAGATGATGACGATGATGTTGAGAGGGCTCAGCTGAGGGTTTATCCAGGACCAAAGTGCAGTGGCCCGGGTCCAGAGCACGGTGTGGGGCACCCCTGCCAGGACAAGGCAGTATTAATGGCACTGAGAGTCCGTGCTCGGCTCTGCCAGGGGGTAAATCCCCAGGTTCATCCCCCCCATCCCGACCCCCCTGACCCACCCCAGAGGCCACGTATCTCTGCTGAGGGCAGCCGGTCGCTGCTGCTGGGAATTAGCAGGGCCACGCCGTCATCCTCGTCCTCCGCTTGCCTCGATCTCGGGTTTGGCTTATCTGCAGGGGACCAGGGGACACTCGATGAATGCCCCAGGGAGGGGTCTAGGTGTCCTCGGGGGACACGGGGCCACAAAGAGCCGATCCTGCACTCCCTGGAGCTGTGGGAGATGCTGGTCGGGGTGGGGGGCGAGGGCCGCGTGGTCCCTCCCAGACCATGCGTGTCTGGGAGGAGGAGCAGAGCCCAGAGCTGCAATGGGGCACGAATGCGGGCGGGGACACGGGCAGGGCTGTGAGCATGCGAGGGGGGCACCAGGGTGGCTGCTCACCCAGGGATTCGTGGAAGCTGTTGGGCTCTGGGGTGCTCTGCTCCAGGTCTGACTGGCTCGAGATCTGAAAGAGGACAAGCCCCGGTCATGATGTGTGTCCCCAAGGCACCTGCTCCGCTGCCATGGGGACATGGGCAGGACCTGATGGGACCTGTGTCATCGACAGAAGGAAGGGTCCTGGGGTCTGTGCTGCCCTGGGCCGGGGCTTTTCATGTTTCCCCCCACGTCTTCCCAGGGGCCACTGCACCCAGCCCACCCCATCCAGGGGTATGAGACCACCCCTCCTCCAGCTGCACCCTCCTGCCTCCATTCCCTGGCCTTACCTGAGAATTCCTAAGGGTTTCCTTATTGCTCAGGAAGTCTCGAGGGCTCTGGCTGCTGTCCTGAGCAAGGAGAGATGAAGGGAGGTCCCCTGCAATGGATGGATGGAGCCCCCCTCCCCATCCAGTCCCTGCATACCTGCAGGTGTTTGCAGACCGACCTCAGGAGCTGGTACACAGCCTCTCGCTGGCGCAGGGACACAAAGAGGAACTGCCAGGGAGCAGGAAGGGGATTTGTGCCAGAGCTGTCCACTTGGTCTCTGCCCAGAGCCCACGGGGACCAGGACACTCCAAACAGCCCCAGGGGAGGCTGTACCCCAGCACTGTCCCCGGTCTCACCTTCTCCCCCTTGGCCGTGCGGATGCTGATTGCATTGGGCACCAGCAACGCCGTATTGGTCTTTTTGAGGGCTGAGATGGAGGCGACAGGGACCACAGCCTGTGCCGGAGGGGACAGGCTGTGTCACCGTGTTCCCGGCTGCCACCTGTGCCCCCGCCTGTGCCGCCGGCCCCACGCCCACTCCAGCTCACCTTGATGTCCTTGAGCAGGAGGTGGGAGTGGAAGCAGATATGGCGGGAGGACACGTAGAGGCGGCCGTGGTAGGGCACCTCTCTCTGCCAGGAGCATGAGAAGCAGCCCAGCAGCACGTTCTGCTCGGCGAGCTCCCCGAAGGCCCGGCGGTAGCTGATGTCCTGCTTGCTCAGCTGCGGGAGATCGGGGGGGTGGGTGCACGGGGCCAGCCCTGGCACCGCGGGCATCCCGCAGGCCCCCCCCTTTCCCCATCACCGCGTCTGCCACGGAACCGGGACAAGCCCTCCCTCGGGCCCCACCCCAATTCAGCCGAGACCATGGGGCTGGCGCTGGGGTCCTGCTCCTCAGCTCTAGTGCCCCAAGACTCACCGGGGGAGAGGAGGGTCCCTGCTTGCCCGTAGCTTCCTGCTCTGCCTCCTTGGAGGAGAACTCATAGGTCCTGGATCTAGAAGGAGGCATCGGAGGGGGTGACAGGAGGGGCACAGGTGGGATGTGGGGGTGGGATGTAGGATGCGTCCCCATGAGGTGCAGCACCCACCTGGTGAACTTGGGTTGCCTCAGATGGGCACTTCCCCTCTCCTCCAGGCTCCGCCACTGCTTCTCTCCCAGCACCTCCCGCCTCCTTCGCCTCAGCTTCCTCGGCATGAGGGATGAGTCTGACAGCTGGGGAGAAGGCGCAGGTTGCGGGGACAGTCTATTCCTGCAGCACAGCAGATCCCAGTGTCACCAACCTGTCCGTCCGCCAGGGAGGACATGGGGACGGGGCTCAGGCCACGCCGGGACGGGGACAGCAGAGCTCACCCTGTCGTATGACCCATTTGCCTCTCCCATGGTATCATGCGCTGGCTGCGACCCCCGTGGGCAGGCAGCACATGTGGGGGCTGGGGTGACGGGAGAAGTGGTGACCCCTGTGATGCCTGGACCGAGGGGTGCCGGCCCGGGTGACAGCCGGTGCTGGGTGCGGGAGTGCGTGGCCGGTCTGGCTCCAGAGGGGAACCGAACGCGGCTGCGGTCCCGGACCCACGCGCGGCCCCAGAATCCCGTCCCGGGCAGGCCCCGCGCTCCCCGCGAGGTACCTGCTGGGGGCACAGCCGGGGACTCCCGTCCCGTCGGAGCGGTCCCCCTCCCACTCCTTCCAGCGCCGTTCCTGCTCCGCTGTTGCCTCCTCTTCCTCCTCCTCCCGAGGAAGGGCAGCGGGCGGGGCCGGGCGGTCGCGGCAAGTTCGCAGGGAGCGGCCGGGGCAGCCCCAGCCCAGGACACACCGGGGCTGCGAGGGGTGAGCCCCAGCCCTGCCCCCGGGGGAATGAGGGACCAGCCAGCTGCCCCCAAAAGCTGCTGCAAATGCACTCCAGCCCCAGCAGCGCAGAGAACCAGAGCGGCACAGCCACAGTCCCGCGGCACCGTGCAATCCCGTGGCATTTCGCCGTTCTACGGGCACCCCGCAACCCATGGGCATTCCGCAATTCCGGAACATCCCGCAATGCCGGGACACCTCACAGCATCGTGCGCCCGGTGCCCGCTTCT
>WEIU01017474.1:348886-375980 GCA_013389925.1 Aegithalos caudatus | reverse complement strand
CAGGCACGGGCAGCCCCGTGCCGGGGCGGAGCTCCCGCCTGTCCCGAGCCGCGCCCCTTTCCCCAACCCCGGCAGGGCCCGCGCGGCGCCCACAGAACAGGCGGAGACCGTGGAGAGCACAGCACAGACTGCAGAACGCTTTATCAGAGCGGGGTACAGATCTCTGGAAAAGGGGCTCCCTGGAGAAGGAGGGGAAAAACCCTCATAGAACCGAGAAAAGAAAAAAAGCGCCCAGGCCTCGAGCCCCGGAACAGAGACGGGATAACACCCCAACATCGGCGTCCCCGTCCGGTCGCAGCGTCCCCGCCCCCTCTGCCGCACATTCCGCTCACGGTGCACGCGCAGTGCGGACACGCGCGTGTGTGGGAACAGCGACATCCACGGGGACCTCCACCGGGACACGCGTGGGGACAGGGCCAGCCGCCAGGACAGACGCGGGTGGGAACAGGGACAGGCACCAGGACAGACTTGGCGCGTGTAGACATGGACAGAAAAAAACCCTCAGACATGACCCAAGACCCCTCAGCCCTGGCTTTCTCCTTGTCCATTTGGAAGCGCTGGAGCAGTGGCTGGGAATGAGAAGGGGAATGCGAGGGGTGATGGAACCCTGCAAACACCTCGGCCTCCCTTGGACCAAGGCCTATGAGTGCTCTGTCTTCATTAAAGGACTCCCCGAAGTGCATCTTCGGCACACATGGCCAGAGAGGCAGCAGCAACCAAAGGCTGCATCCCCTCTGTGCATGTTGAGGGTCGCTGTATGAGCTCCTGGGTTTTCCCCAGAGCCTTTACAGGAGCCTGCCTGCAAACTCAGGGACACAGATGCCCATTTTCTCCTGCCAGTCCCTTACCTGGCAGGGAGTGCTCACCTGCAGCCCCAGCACCAGGCAATGGTCAGGGCGTGTCCCACAGAGTCTGAGACAGCTGGGACGATGGGGATGAAGGACAGCAGTGGCACACAGACCTGTGTGGGAAGGGGCTGTCCTGCAGTGTCAGAGCTCCGAGTACAAGATTCGTGGTGCCTCCTTCAATGATGGAGGGCCCGGACAGCAGCTGCTGGGTCATTCAAGAGAGCTTGGCAGAGAAGAGCAACTCAAGTCCAGAATGAACTGAACTGCAGATAAAGGAACACTCAGACTGAGAATGCTCTTTCCCATGGGCAAGTGCTGTTCCTGCCCAGGCAGCACTGGCAGTGCCTGTGACATGCTCCAGAGCTTCTGCTGCTCCCCTGCAGTGCCATGCAGAGGGGGCCGAGAATGAGCTCTAAAATCCAAGGTCCTTTCAGCCTCTGTGGGAAGCAGAGGCCAAACAGTTCCCCGGCACTGAGCTGCTGGGACAGGAGGCGACACGGCAGGGACTGTGCCAGCCTGAACAGGAGCAGTTTCCATTTCAGATCAGCATCTGCCTACAGAAAAGTTCCACCTTGTCCCCTTGACAAAGCTGTTTTAAGCCTTTGCCTGTCCTCTTACAGGACCACCCCATCCCATCCAGACCTGCTCCAAAGGGTTCAGCATTACAGAACTGCTCAAGGATCATCTCAAAAAGGGAAGACAATTCTTTGAATGAACATGCTGCTGGAGCTCTGGGTTCACCCCCTCTCTCAGGATCCAAGCCCAGCTCCAGCTCTCAAAGCTCATTCTCTAGGACACTCCCTGCACAGGGGCCAAGCAGCTTTAGAGAACCCCTAGAAATGAGGGGAAGGAATAAAATCTCCATGAACAATGCTTAAACCATCTCAAAAAAGATGCTTGATTTCAGGTGGCTGTAAAGTCCTGATGAGGCCAAACCCTCCAGCCCCTGACCAAGGTGGTCCCGGGGCAGGGCCTGGGTCAGAAGAGCTCGAGCCCACCCTGGTTCCCCCATTGAGCCCCCTCCTCCAGCACAGCACCCAGCAGCAGCAGCTGCAGCAGGGATGTGTCTCCCTCTGGCTGTTCTACACACACTGCTAGAAGAGGTTGAATTTTTAGCTTTTTGAAGCCCCTTGCCATGAGCCCAAATGCAGGTGAGGCTGTAGGTATTGCACGGTTCCCATTCCCCTCCACCAACCCCTGAGCTCCCCCAGCCTGCAGAGCCCCCCCAGGAAGGAGGGATGGCGCAGGAGCTGCAGCTGGGAGAACGAGCTGCCAAGCAGCAACAGAAAGGGGAGAGTTTCTTGAGAGACTTTGATAGACTGTTTGGTAAATACATGGATACATGAACAGCAGCAACTTGCACAATCCCGACTGTGCTCCCAAGATGCACAACTCACAGCCTTCTGCATCTACAGGCAGGGAAGGGAAGTCCAGGTCCTGTATTCCGTGCAAGAAAAAAATCATCAATTCATGAAGATTCTCACTAAGTTCAGTACAATACAGAAGGAAGAGCTTCCCATCAGCCCAGCTACCTTCTGGGACCCAACATAACTGCTCCTGAGTGCTACTGTGAAGACAGATTGTGGGGATTGAGGCCTGAGAGAACAGGGTCCCACTTCCCCACCCCTCTACATGGAATCCCAAGGACAGTGAAGATTGTAAAGGGAATAAAGAGATTTCAACCCTCTTTCTCAAGGGAGGCTCATAAAGCACACAAGACCTGTCTCCCTCTGGTCTAAAGGATTTCCTGTTTTCTCTCTGGGAGATGAGGATGGGATTGCTGGATTCCAGATGCTACGTGTCCTGCTGATGGATGAGCCTGAACACTACCCCATGACATCAAATTCACTTACAGCCCGTAGCCTTCACAAAGCAAACCCTCTCAGACACCCGCAGCGGGGATTTCTACCTGCGGTCGTCACCCCAGGCACCACCCCAGCCACCCAGCTTTCTGCCCAGGAGTCCATGAGCGCAGCGGTGCTGGCACAATTCCGTGGCAGAGCCAGGCTCCCATTCCTGCCTCCAGTGTGTGGATGTGCCCTTGTCTCCCTGCCTGCCCTGAGGGGCAGGGGGGATGTGTGAACCCAGGGTCCCCAGGGTACACCCATGAGCACGTGAGGGGCTGAGTGGCTCCAGGAGGATGCAGGGTGTGGACAAGCCCCACGTGGGCTGGGCAGAGTGGGGAGCTCTCCCTCCAACGTGGCCAGGCTCGGGAGCGGCCCAGTTCCCATGTGTCGGTGACCGCGGGTCCGGAGCAGCTGGCGGCCGGTCGGATGAAGTGTGGATCCAAGCACAGAGGGAAGGGAGCAGCAGTGCAGCACAGGGTGAAGGTGGAACCCATCATGACTTCGGGGAGAGCTGAGTCCATGTCACTGTCACCAGGAACTGTGTGCTGCCCCACACAGTGTTACAGACAGGAGAAGTCACTGGAGAGTTTGGATCCTAGTGAATTGGCATGGTTACTTTGGACTATGGTAACATGGGAGCAATTCTATTCCATGGCCTTTAATACATTTCATTTTCATAGCACCTTTCATCCCAGGGTTTAAGTGCTGTAACGGAAGCAGGTACTGTGCACCCATTAGCACGGGGGAAACCGAGGCACAGAGTGGTTTAGTGACTCGCCTTGGGCCACTTGGAAAAACCATGGCAGAGTCTGGACAGCCTTAAACCTCCTGACTCCCTCAGTTGATCAGACCACACTGCTGCCTCACATGAAGCCACTCCGCTCCCTGCCCTCCCCAGCAACGTGCTCCTACCCATTTCTTCAGTGAAGTCTCATGCTCCTTTTTGATGCACAAATATATGACCAAAAAAAAAATAAAAGAAAAAAGAAAAGAAAAAAAAAAGAAAAAAGGTGCAGTAAACTAAATGTTTTAAAAAGCACATTTGTGCTGTCTCTGTGCAAAGATAAAAGAAATAAATACATGATTAAAAAATTAAAAAGGTTCACAGTATCACACATGGATAGGTAGCTGCGGTAGTGCACGTCTGGAAAACACTGTGTTACTACCCAGGATTCTCTACACCCAGCTGGAATTCTCTGCTGGGAGCTGCGGGTGAGCGGGTGGTTTCTTTGCTGCCCACATCTGGGGTAAGTAGAAATACATGGTTATAGTTTTGCTCCATTCTGAAACGCAGTGCCCGGGATCCTGCAGTGCAGCAATACTGGTGTCAGCAAGCTCTTCCCCATCCCACTGGAACGGCTGCATCAACGAAAAGGGAACACATCGACCTGCAGAGGGAATCACTGCTCTCTGGGACTTCTGTGTCTGCATAGAGATTACTGCAAGAGGCAGAGAAGAGAGTCACAGAATCATGGTTTCATTAGGTGGGAAAAGACCTCCAAGAATACCAAGTTCAGCCATCAGCCCAGCACCACCATTAAGTTCATCACTAACCCACGTCCTCAAGTGCCACAGCCACACGTCATTTGAATACTTCTAGGGACAGTCATGCCACCACTGCCTTGGGCAGCCAGTTCCAATACCTGACAACCCCTTTCAGTCTAGAAATTTTACCAAATATCCAACCTAAACCACCCCTAGCACAGCTTGAGGCTGTTTCCCTCTCGTCCCGTCCCTTGTTCCCTGGGAGCAGAACCCAACCCCCATCGGGCTGCATCCTCCTGTCAGGGAGTTATGGAGAGCGAGGTCTCCCCTGAGCCTCCTTTTCTCCAGGCTGAGCCCCCTCAGCTGCTCCTCATCACACTTGTGTTCCAGCCCCTTCCCCAGATCCACTCCCTTCTCTGGACATGTTCCAGCCCCTCAATGTCTTTCTGGTCGTGAGGGGAAAGAGGATAAACTCCTGAGCACATCAGTCAGGTCTGTGTCCCAGCAACTTCCCAGCACAGCCAGAGACGCTGTTCTACATCCTCCAGAAATGGCAACGTATCTGGAAAACCTGAGCTCCCCAAAGCTTTCCCTGCACCAAACAACTGGGAATAAGCCACAGCCCTTGCTGAGCAGGCCGGGGCTCTGCCAGCACAGAGCTGACCTGAGAGGCAGCCGGGCTCTGCCGCAGCCATGCAGGAGCCCCAGGCTGCCAGAGGCCAAGCTGACCTTGCAGAGAGAGCACAGACTCCGACCTCGACCCACGGGGCACCCGGCACACGGCTGTTGGACACTTACTGTATCGCTCTCCTCATCGGAGACAGAGTGGAGCTGAGCGCTATAGTGGAGCGGGGAGTAAACCCAACTCCTCTCGTCTGTCGGCTGCCAGAGTGGCCAGAGACGGCAGGGAGAATGCAGGGAGAGCAGCAGAGCAGGGAGCAAAGGAGAGAAGAGGAAAAAATAAAAGGAGAAAATAAAAAGAGTAGGAAACAATACAGTAAGAACAGCTGTCCACCTGGAGGGAGAGCACTGAGCCCAGAGCCAGCGCTCAGCAGAGCAGCTCTCCTCATCCTCAGCACATACCTGCTCGCTGCCAATCGGGACACGGGACCTGTGCCAGATGCAGTGCGGGTGGCACAACCTGTCCTCTTGTAGGGACAGAGTTTTAGAGCTCTTGAGATGTCAGGGAAACCTCAGCTCCCTGCCATGGCATCACCCAGCTCCAGAGAAACTGAGAGATTTGGGAAGTGACTTACCTAAGAGCAGTGACAGCTCTGGGTTCCTGTTACCCACTACCAGCTCTTACCCTCCCATTTCCAGAGCCCTGTGCATGCTACAAACTGATGTCCAGGAGGGCTTTTACAGGGAAACTGGATTTGTTTGCTGTGCCTTCCTCCTTCTCTGCAGAAGGCAGCAGAGCTAGGGTGAGACCATGGTGGATGGTGGCCACAGAAAGGAAACAGTTACTGCTGAGATTTTGGGGACAGTGGGATGATGGGAACAAGTACAACACAGGAGGCAACACACAACTGGACCCTGGAAAGAATGAGGGGAAGGAGGTGTGCCTTGAGGGACAGTTATGACAGCACTGGACATTGGTGTGAGAAGACACACTCTGCTGCCAACACAGCAGATTCAAGGACTGGTTTCTGCTTCCAGGGTTCCTGAGGGCCATTTACATTGCAAACGGGCTCTTTTGTCTCCAGGGGAGCTCCCACAGAGAAGAAACTGCCCCCTTTGATCCAGCCTGGCATTTGCAAAGGAAGAGAAGCAGAACTTGGTGCTTGGAAGAAGCCTGTGGTGTTCCCAGCCCAGGAACTGAGCGTGACAGTCTACAATGTACAAGGAACTACAAGAAGCCAGAGAAGCTTTGAAGCACTGGGCTCCACATGCTGAACCCTTCAGTAATTGCAGCTCCATTAGTAGAGACTGCTGGGAGAGAGGAAGGTTGAGAAACCCCTGTCTGGAGCTTCTCAAAGGGCTCTGTCAGAGGTACAGGAAAGCTCCCCACCACATCAAGCTTGTCCCACATCCTCTTTTTCATCCATGATGGATCATCCATCCTGACTGAACCACATGCTTCAGCCAGTCTCCTTCAGAGCCTTTTAGGAGCTTGGATATGTGTGGGGAGCTGTGGGAGATAAAGGAGCATCCAGTGCTTGGCATTACCCCTCCCAGTGCTGGAGCAGCCAAACCCAGCTGAGGGGCAGGAGGAGCTGCAGGAGGAGTTGCCTATTTGCCCACATAAGTGCAGCATCTTCCTCATGCCATCAGCCATGGCCAGGGGCACATTCCTGCCCCTGCTTCCCCATGCACCCTGCCTGTAACCCAAATGGGAGCACCAAGCTGCACCAGCGAGGCTCTGGCAGCACTGCCACCACCCCCTGGGGACAGCAGTTCTCCCAAAGCCTGAGAGGGTAAATGCTAAACCCCAGAATTAGCTCAACTTTAGATTCAGCCCCTAAAAGCTCAAATGCCTCCCTGCATCTTTTGGAAAGGAAAATCCTCCCTGCTCAAAGAACACCTTCAGTGAGGAGGGAGCACACTGGTGATGCTGAGAAGGGCTGGAGAGCTGAAACCAGCCCTAACTCAGCACCAGCTCCTGCCTCATTTGGTTTAGGAGCTGCTCCCCACAAGCCAAAACAGTTCTGTTTGCAACTGGAGTTTTAGAAACTTTGAAACATCTTAATGGTGTCTTTAAAACCCTTTTCCTGGGCTGAGGGAGCTGAGCCTGTTGAGGCCCCAGTGCCTCTCTGGCCACATCTGGTACTTAGAATCACAGAACAGTTTGGGTTGGAAGATCACCCAGTTTCCCCCCCTGCCATGGGCAGGGACACCTTCCACTATCCCAGATTGCTTCAAGCCCATCCAGTCTGACCATGGACATTTCCAGGGAGAGGGCAACCTGTGCCAGGACCTCACTGCTCTCCCTTTTCCCAAGGGCTGGGTGACACTATGGCCCATCCCAGGGTAGGAGCTGTGTCACCAGTCTGCAGAAAAGCAGGACAGATCTCATGGTTCTCTCAGATCCTACAAGGAGATCCACTGGCATCACTTCAGTATGCTTCCCCCATTTCTGCTGGGCTGGTTCCTAATGCCTATTCAATCCAGAGCCCCAGCTGTTGAGAGAAATGGGGTGCTGGCCCCAGTGTTTCAAAGCTGCAGCTCTGCTCCCCTACATGCTGTGCTGGTGTGGTCACTTACAATCCCAGAGGAACGCGAGGTAGTTCGGAGTCTGCGCTGGCGGGGAGAGTAAATCCAGTACCTCCCATCTGTGAACTGGGTGGCCCCAGGACAAGTGAGGTGAGAAAGGAAACAGAGGAAAAAAAGGGAGATGTGAAAGAGAGGATGAAAGAGAAAGCAAAAAACAAGGGGTTGGGTAACTCCAGGCCTGAACGGGTGAGCAGGTGGGAAAGCCGTGCAGGGGAGAGCGGCGCCTGTGCCCTGCCACATTCTGCACTTTTATTCCCTGAGGATGAACAGGAGAATCAAGTGCTCTCCACGAGCAGACTTCCAGTGATGAGACCACAGTCCCCTGGATCTGGCCCAATCCTCCTCTGCACACACCATCCCTTCAGCCACCATTGCCCCTGAGCACTCCTGGAGGAGCAGCTGTGGTGCTACTTGAGTGCATGCGTGCAGTCTCACCTGAGCTCCAGCTCAAGTGGCTTTCCAAGGAGAGCGCCCATGGGAACTCAAATCAGCTTTTCCCTTCATCCCAGCAGTGACAAACACTCCACAGCACACGACACACATTTAATGCAAAACTCAGACTCAGATGAAGTATGAAATGCTGATGAGTAGTCAGTCACACTCGCTATGAATACACTCTGCAGAATTTTCTCTTGGATAGAGGTGTCCTTCAAGCTGGGAGGAGAGTCCCTATGCCCAGGGACGGGAGGAGGAGCAGCTGACCCTCACTAGAAGACACTTGCCAGGGGAGCAGGCAGGATCTGCCTGCACACAGCTGCCATCCACAGACAAGGAGGGGGCAGCGGTGTTAGAAGAGCCGTTTGCATTTTGAACAGCATGCATCCAACCCCAAACAAGCTGTAAAACAGGGCTGATTCCTTCCACAGCTCCCACTAGCCTCAGAGTGACTCGGCAATGAGTGAGCAGCTCTGCAGCAGAGTCACAAGAGCCCAGGGAAAGGCCAATGCTGAATTTTAGTAGCCCATTGCATGGGCTCAGGTCATCTCCAGCACCACAGAACCAACAGCAACAAGTCAGAGCAGGGAGAAGCCGGGCACCTCTTTTAATGAGGGTTCCAGTGCCCAGGCACGAGAGAGAGCTCAACTCTCACGGGACAGGCACTCAGCTCTGCTCTGGGAATCCGTGGGACAGGTATGTGTTGCTAAAAAACCTCTTCTCTGGTCTGCAGAAGTTGCTCAGCCATTGTGGGAGCTGAGTGAGGACCAGCGCCAGGCTCCACGGCACTCTGCTGCCAACCACCAACTTACTCCCTGGCTCAGCACTAGACTCCCACTGCATCACCCAATGCAGCCTGCAGGGAAAGGAAAAGCCGGAGTTCACCAGAGCCCAAGGTCACCCTGCAACCACCTCCCTTTGGGTCTAGGCCATCTTTGTGTCAGGAAAGCAGCCAAGACCTCTGGCTGAGGAAGGAAGAACCTCTCTGTTGCACCCACATCACTTGGCTTGTCACAGGAGCAAATGTGCTGGCCTAGATAAGCACTTGTGCTTGGAAGTAGAGCAGCACAGCTACAACAGCTACATCCACAGGGCCACCTGTGTGAGCCCTATTAGATGCTGTTTTGAGTTCTTCAAGTTTAATCCAGTTCCCTGCATTCAAAAACCCACCCAGCACCGAGGTCTCAAGGTACTCCACACCAAGATGGTGCAGGGCAGCCACTGCCTAGCACCCAACTGCCTGGAATGGATACTGACAGCCTTGTCCTACCCCTCCCATCACACCCCAAGGGCCAGGTGGAGAAGGTCTCTTACAAAGTATATGTCTGTGACTGGCACGTCGTCTTCATCTGAGGCCTGGCTGGCTGGTTCCGAGGCCTGGCTGGCCGTCTCCACCTCAACGGTGGCTGTGGATGTGACAATGGCACAGGCTGAAGAAGCTGCCTCTCTGCAGAGGGAAAGAAACGACAGTCTAGTCACTGCATCAGGACAGGAGCAAGCAAAACTGATTTATTACAGAGGAGCTGAAGATACTATGCTGTCACACCCTGACAGGTCGCATCAGGGCAGGTCAGGTCAGAACTGTGCTCAGCCTCACCGAACACCCATGACTCCAGCAAAGCCTCCAGCACAAGCAGCCACAGCTCAAAACCCACTGTGTGGGCTCTGCTCAACACTCACTCTTTGACTTCTTCAGGAGCTACAATCTCAACGTCACACTTGGGCTCCAGCTCGACACTGATTTGCTGAACCTCCTCCTCAACCCGCACCTCCTCGTGTGACCTGGAAACCAAAGAGACAGGCCCAAAGACTCAGCTGGGCATGAGTTATGCACAGCCCTCAATTTTAGGTCAGCCCGAATCAGTCCAGAGCCAGCCAAGCCTCTTGTGCAGCTCTGCCCCAGCACACAGCTGCTGCTGCTGCTACCATGGCACCAGGCTCCCAGCACAGACTCAGTGGCTGATTTCAGCTTAGAGGGAGCACTCAGACCTCCCAGGATTGAGCTTTAGATAACCAAAACTTCAAGGAAAAAGTCAGTCCTGGAAGATTGCAGCACTCAGGAACAACAAGGTGGGAAAAGAGGACAAGAGCAAAGGAGTTAAGCAGCCAGTGCTGCAGGAAAGATGAGCAGTGTCAGATGGAGCATGGGAACAGAGAACTGGCCTCCAGAGAAAACTTGTGTCCAGAGTTAGCCTGGCACCAGGCCAGAGCCTCTGACCTCTTCCAAGTCTCCCACCACACCAAAGCTGCTCCAAGACTGAGATCAGATTTATCTGCACACTCTGGAACTGTTTCTGACAATCTTCACTTTAATACCTCGTGCTATTAAAGTAATTACTTGTGCCAGCAGGGCTGGCTCCACTGTCCCCATGGGAAGGAAGAGCAGGAGCCTGCCAGGCCCAGGGGCAGTTGTCAGACAGCAGCTGAACTCTGGGTTCACTGACAGCACTGCCCTGCTCTGGGCTGGCTCTGACCAGAGCTGGGGCCAGCGGGCAGCACTTCTGTGCAGCTCCAAGCAAGGAACTAGCTACACTCTTCCTCACAGGGCTGGACTTCAAACCTGGAGTGAATTCCCCAGCAGACCAGAACAACCAAAGCTGTGACACATTCTTGAGCAAATTGGGTGAGTTTTTTTCCATCTCAGCTCATGAATGTAAATTCTTGCTTTAATAAATTTGCGTCTGCACTGGTTTTCACCAGGGGATCCCAGAGACCTCCACAAGTGCACAGGTTCCTACTCTCCCAGGAAGGGCACATGGAGGCACTAGAAAGGGACAAATTAGGCAAAAAACAGCGAAGGTGGCCACATCTGCAGACGGTCAGTATAGCTCTGGCAAATCTGTGACACACAGATCTACTCTGACCAAGCCACTGAGCTCCCTGAATGCTCCCAGGTCACTCTGATTCACCTGACCTATTTCTGGATGAGCAGTCACATACTACAGCAGCTCCCTCCCTCCATGAGGTACTGTTGAATCTGAATCTGAATTTTGGATGAAGTCACTGCATTTGCTACATGGGCCCCACCACTGGGGCCTGGGGTTAAGTCTCAAATTTTCAGCAATTTCTAACACTGAATTCTGCAAGATATGAGGTGCTTCACAAGTCCCTGACACTTCACCAAGTGAACAGGTCCCTGCCTTCCAGGGACAGGAAACTACCACGATTCAGCAACATGCAGCATCCAGAAGTATTTTCATAAGGAAATACTACAGAGAGGGATTTTTTTCATGTGCATGCCATCTGAACTCAGCAAATCACTCAAAGCCTGGAACAAGGGCAGATGCCTGCAACGTGGGGCAAACCCTCATCTTCCAAAGACCTTTCCTTCCAAGCACCAAACACTGACTGCAGGGAGAGAGGATATCAGCCTGTCAGGCTCCTCTGGCTATGGCACATCCCAGGTCTGAGTCTCTGAAGTCATTTCAAAGCCTACTACACCTACACAATGTCCTGGAAAGTGAGGGCAGAGCCAGCAGCATCCGCTGGCTCCTTGTGCAGATCATGCTGACATGGGCAAAGGAGTAATTTTTACTGGTGCAAAATAATTCCACAATAATGCACAGTAATTTCATGATATAAGCCTCTAAAATCAGACACCCCTCTGCAGCACAGCATTTCTGTCCTGCCTTGTCCTTGGCTCTGAGACACCACAGATTTCTGAAAACACTGGAAGCTACTTCTGTGGGTGACTGAGGGTGCTCAGTGACTCACAAAGTCAAAGCCTTTCACTTTGCCCAGGCCACAACCAGATGCTCAGAGGAGGAATGTTCCTGCTGTTAGGGCTCACTTACTTCCTTAAAGGGACTTAAATGACCTTCTTTGACTCTGGGGCTGGGTGGGTGGGTAAATTTGGACAACACTGTTGTCCCCTTTCCTGTCAAATAACTGTGGTATTTTCCAAGCACTAAGAGATCTGCTTTGCAAGGAAAATTCTGTGTAAGAAATGGGGACCGTCTGTTTGCAAAAGCAGCTCAGCATCCATGCCAAAATCCTGGAGCTACTGAAATTCCCACTCAGCCCTATAAGAGACCTTTGCACAGGGATAAACATGAGGTCTCTTAGCAGCAGAGAGAAGATGAGACAAGGAGACAGAAGACCCATTTCTCACCTGCCATCCTGCCCTGAGGAGTGTGTACGCCTCCTGCGGAAAGAAAACAGAAGAGTTTGTAGGAACAATTTAAGCCAGAAATCCTGCACTGTCCCCAAATCTACCTCTGCATCCCATAAGGGAGATGTTCTACTTAACAACTGACACTTCTTCCAGCAATAATTAATCCCATCAAAGCTGTGTCTGCTTGCTCCCAGGAGAGATTTAATTAAAATCGGTCATTAGCATTCCAGAGTGCAGGGCAGCCTGCCGGGATGTGCAGCACGGAGAGGAACGGCAGCCACTCGACAGCAGCAGAAGCAGGGAAGTGTGGAAGTGTCCTCACCTGTACCGGGGCTGCTCAGAGGTCTCCGAGGGCGATCGCTCGGGAACGGAGAGAGACGTTGACGAGAGTGTCGTGGCTATGGAGGCCGTGGTAGCTTCTTCAAAGGAAGGAGGAGTGCAAGGGAGCAGGTCTGGCCTGCCTGCTGGCCCAGAGCAGGGGCAGGGGAGAGGCAGGAAGAAGAGATAATTAAGTCACACACCAAGACTTGACCTACACCAGCCCCATGTGAGGCCGTTCCACCATGAACCTGCACACCCGCACTGGGACTGGGCACTGAAACCACAGGCAGGCAGAAGTTTAGCTGGGTCCATGAACATGACAACCTCTCCCAAGGCGTCCTCTGGAGAGAGCCAGTCAGCACCACTTCCAGCACAACAGGCAGGGAATAGAATGCCAATGAAGACTTCTCAGTGGTGACCAAAGCTGGATTAAAGGCTTGGATCACCAGGGACAGATATCCAAGTGAATTAAGAGATCAACTGAGCGTCCAGTGCTTTGCACAGGGAGCAACCCAACACCCATGCACTGACTGGAGGAGCTTGTCCTCCAGCACTCAGCTGTAAATGCAGCCAGATGGAAGTGAAGGAAAGGCAGCACAGAACCAGCCCATTCCCCTGCTTTCCAATGCAAGATCCTGCCTGTTATAACTGCCACTGTCATTGGAGTGCTGCAGTTCCCAGTCAAACACTGCCACCCACCCTCCCCCATTTTTTTAAAGGGTAGAAAATGCAACTTTCTGTTGGCTTTTGGGCTATGACTTATGGTGCCCGTCGGCAGCATCTGTCTTGCAGCAGTGACACAGGCGACCATTTTTACTGCAGAACCCCACAGTGCTGCAAAGGAGGGATGTGGTCTCCTTTGATGCAAAGGTGTTGCATCAAGTACCTGCTGCTGCTGCGACAAAACAATGTACTCTTACCTTCTTCCCTGTCGTGGTTAAGTTTAGCACCTGCAAAGCACAGCAAGACATGCAATGAAGAGCTATCCATGAGCAAACATCTGCAGTCGGTGCACACTGAGGAACTTGACGAGAACAAGGCAGGATCCTAAGGAACTGCTAGGAAAGAGAGGGTAACCACAGAGCCAATACCCTGAGCGGGGCTCTCACCTTCATCGTCGAGCGTGGGGTAACTCCTGGCTGCCCGCAGGTCGTACTGGGTGTCGTCCTTCTCGGAGGCCAGCTGGCTGGCCGAGAACGCCGCGGTGGGACCCGCCGTCTTCACGGCCAGCAAGGCACTGCGCCCTTTCTTTGAGGGGGATGACTTCAGAGCTGGGGGAGGGAGGCAGGGAGGGAAGGAGACAGAAGGTCAAAGTACCACCAGCAGCTAGGGTCACACCTAAAGTATTTTTCCCTTCACAAGGAGAGGCCCTGCCCTCACACACATCCCTCCTTGGCTGAACTCAGGTAAGGTGCAGGGACTGGGTGGGAGCCTGAACAGACCAAGGCAAGCTGTGACAATCTGAGGGCTCTGCAGTTCTTAGTTTGCTCTGTATCATGGGATGTTTTGGGTCGGAAGGGACCTTAAAAGCCCACCTCATTGCACCCCCTCCATGCGCAGGGACATGGGCACTAGAGCAGGTTGCTCCAAGCCCTGTCCAGCCTGGCCTTGGAGACTTCCAGGGATGGGGCAGCCACAGCTGCTCTGGGCAACCTGTGCCAGGGCCTCATTACCCTCTGATTTCCTAACTTCTAATCTAACCCTGCCAGCTCAAAACCATTGCCCCTTGCCTGTTACTATCTGCCTGTATAAAAAGTCCTTCCCCCCTCCTTTTTCTAGGCCTCCTTTAAGCACTGGAAGGGGCTCTAAAGTCTCCTGAGAGTCTTCTCCAGGCTGAACACCCCCAGCTCTCTTAGCTGTACCACAGCAGAAAACTGTGCTCAGGCTCCAGCCCAGACTCCTTGTGAGGGCTGCAGCAGCAAGCACAGCAGCCCCTGAACTTGGTACTTACAGGAATTCTTTCGAAACACCGTGTTGGTCATGAATTTGAAGAATCTCTCTGCATAAAAGCTGGGTCTGTGTACTGACACCGTGTCCTACAACAGCAAGAAGCAATTGTTTAATTTTAAAATGATCCCTCAAGGCAGAATTTCTGTCACACCCAACACAGTCTTCTTTATTCCAACATTTAGCACTGACAGAGCCTTAAAATGGAAAGGCTTAACTGAAACACTCTAATTAATGCTATAAATAACCCCGAAGCATTGCCTCTGATTGCATTTGATTATATTCTTGCTGTGATTTTATAATGGATTTTGGTGATTTTATTCCTTTGTAGACTTCCTGGATTTTTTTAAACACTGGCCTGATTGCATACATGAAATGTCTTCTGGCTTTGCTGGCTGCAATTCCAAGCACACCTGGATACCTTTGCATGTCACACAGATACCCAAATTTAACCAAGGGTCTCCATACATTTCAAATGGTTTTGTTTAAAATAGGAAAACTGAAACTCTTTCTGCTTCAGATATTTGATTGTGCTCCCACGACTTGGCATCTCCACATTTCCTTTGCCACTTGAAGGGAAGTCAGGAAATGCAAGTTCTCCGTTTCCACATCCAAGGTTGTCCTTTCAGAAACAAACACCTGGCTGCTGCAGGAATGAAGCCAGCAGGGAAACATGGAAAGGGATTTGCTGGCAGAGAGCTTGCTGAAGTGGAAACAGCCAGTCACCAAAGGGAACAGCACAAGGCTCCTGACAGCCCAGGAACACACACACCTGGGTGTGTGCTCCTGGTGTCATGGGAGAAGGAGAGGGACAAAGAGGAGCAGGGGAGGAAAGCTGTGAGCACAACAGCTCAACATGTGAGGAGCTGGATTGAGCAAGGACCATGGCTGGGAATAAGTGGCACCACCCTGCTGTGTAGGAATGAGAGGCAAGAACTGCTCCTTTCATCAGCTGCAGCTGTGCCAGGCCAGGCTCTATAAATAGGCACCAGGTAATCCTGCTAGGCTTGGACAACTGCCTCTGCACAGGCACTCACCCCATCATGGACAAGGGCCTTCCAGGTGTGTTCTAACTTCTTGATGAATCTAATTCCAAGGAGAAATGGAGAAAAAAATAAAGATACAGATTCAGGCATGCACTCTGCACCAAGCCCCCTTTCATACCCTAAGGGGGAGATCCCTGAGCTGCCAATGTCACCAGGATTGAGCATCTCCCCAGCCAGGTCAGGACTGCCTGGCAATACCACAGGGAAGGAGGAGCTGGGCTAGCAGAAGTGCACCTTCCACCCCTGGAGATATACTTCCCACACTGAGGTGGGAAACTACTTCCTTGTGAGCAGCTCATCATCCTGGACAAAGTGCTGTGTGTCCCCAGCTGTTCTAAGGACATAATGGAAGTCCATGGCCAGCTTGGGGCAGCCATATCTACTCATCCTTACAGTCTCCAGAAGATGACATTCCCCCTGCTTTCATTTGGTACTAGAAGAGATATTATCAGGCAGAAAAGACACACTGCCAGGTTACCTACCTGTATGACTGCAGGATATCTATGATTCCTACGTGCAGCAGGAGACGCTCTCCTTTGCCGTTCACTGCTGGGATCCCTCCCATCCTGCAGGTAAAGCAGAACTTCAGCAGGTGCAGCTGAGCCAGAGCACCTGTAACACCCAAGCTCTGGGGAAGGGCAACAGCAGCCGTGGTAAGGGGCTCTGGTGTGGTGTCAGACACATTCTAAAACCAGTGTGGTCACTTTGTGCACAACCAGGCTGGCCTGGCCTGACCCTGGGTGTCCCAGGGTCACTGCCTGCATGGCCACAAACCACTATCATGACAGAATCTGCATCGTGTGGCACAGCTCTGCCTGGGCCAGAAAGCACCATGGAGTTTTTTCCTACCTACTTCTGGAAATCAGGTTGTTTATTGGGTCAGCAATAAGGACAAGGGTACTCCCAGTCCTGTCCACGCTAATGCCACCTTGCCAAAGGTGCAGCAACCATAGGCACCAGCACACAACCAAAGCACAGGAGTACCAGACACTCCTTCAAACAGCCACTGCAATTATTGATGCTTCTTGAAGAACTGGAATCACCATGGTATTATCTCAGCTCTCTGGACTGACCCTCCATCAAACCCACAGCAGCTGGTTTCAGACAGCAGCAAGCAGCAAACCTCACCATTCCCTGGCCCTAGAGCCAGGCAGAACCCCAGATCAAGCACAGCACAGGCTTGGGGCAACCCCCAGCCTCCAGCTCCAGCAGTGACTCCAGCATGTGGCTACGCTGCTGTCTGCAAACCCCACTGGCCTGAGGGAACTGCCAGGGATTCCAAAGATGGGAGTGATGGAGAACTCCAAGCTCCTGGACAGGCTGATCCCTACTTCTGCTCCAGTATTTGGGTGCTGAGCTAGAGTCTCCTCCTCAGGGCATGGGTTGATGTTTAGAGGCTGTTACATAAGCTGACAACCTACAGCCCGGCCTAAGAAGAAAGACCACTATGAGGCCAGAGCCTTACAAAGCTATTTCCCACCCTGGCTTCCCTCTTTCCCACCACAACGGCAGCACTACCAAAACCTCAGGAGAGCTGCTCCTTTGAACAGTTCCTGTGGGCCTCCTGAGGGATTTCCCACTCCAGCCTCACCCCTCCCAGCAGCACGAGCGAGCCCAGGTTTCACCTACGTGTCGTCCGTGTCTATGGGCTCCCCCCGGGCAGCCCCTCCCTGGATGGACTCCATGGCTGTGGAGTACAGGGCCTTCTGAGCTATGGGGCGCTTCTCATCCGACGTGCTGTGTGCTCCCTCCGACAGCTGCTCCCGCTCGTGCTGGTCTATGTTATGAACCCCAAGCAGGAGGCTGTAGTCCATGATTTTAAAACTTTCCAACACCTACAGGTTAGCATTGAGTTCAAGAAAAAAGACAAAGTATCAAGCCAGCAGCAGAAATACAGACTCTGAAGCATGGAATCAAAGCAAAGCATCCCATCCCCACTAACAACTCCTTTGACAGAGCCTGAAAGTTTCTGAACCAATGGTCACATCTGGGTTTGACTGCACAGACTTTGGCCATCCCACCACTCACACCAAAGGCCTGAAGGCTTGCAAACAACACCACTGTATATGCTGGGATACAGTGATTGGGAAAATGCTCCAGCAGAGCAGCTACAAGTGGAGCAGGCTGCCAAAGTGTGATGCAGCAGGCAAAGGAGCGCAGCCTCAGTCCTCAGAGGCTGCCATGAGATCCAACTCTACTGCTTGGCTTTCAGGGAAAAGGGCAGGAGAAAGGATCGATCCTACTCTGGGATCAGCAGATTAGCAAGGTTCTGAATCTGAAATTACTATTCCTCATGCTTGAGAGCCACAGAGGTTCCTTACCCTGTCCCCGAACTGCCCCCTCCTTACCAGACAGTCTCGCTGCAATGTCTTCACCAAAGCACTGAAGGTGTCTGCATCCAACATCAGGCCCTCAGGCATGTCTTGGATGAAGTCCAGATCCTTGTACGTAGGGCTGGACTTTTCTTTTTCCTTCTTGGATGCCCGGCGTTTGTAGGTTGAACCTTTGAGGTCAAATTTCAGGTGCATTTTCACCACTCGAGGCAGGATGTTGTTCATGACCACCACGCGGATGTTTTTGCCCCCGGACTGCACACAGTACAGTCCATAAAACTTGGGCAGCAGTGTCCGGGGGTTCTGGTTCAGATTCTGTACCAAGGGTGGAAACAAGCATGGAGAAAGGTCATTTGAGCAGAAAATTCCTGCTCTGTTCATCACAAAGCACATCAACAGTTGGATTAGGGATTCTTTGCCTAGAGGTTTTCTGAACTTTAACGGGAGCTCAGTGTACACCTTTGACAAAGTCCTGCATTTCAGTGGCTTTAGGACCTGAAAACACAAGGACTGAGATGTTCACCACTCTCTGGGCAAATAACCAAGTCCGGAAATCCCCTGCTTTCCCCAAGTACAGCAGCTAAAAAAAGGAAACCAAACTGAGAGAGAAATAAACACGGTAAGTGGGAACTTCAAGCTTAAAAATAACAGCTCTCTTTATCTCTCCACAAGTGTCAGAATTAAGAGCCATTCTCTGGCCCAGAATAAACCAGGGACAGGGTTATTTTTTAAACAAAACAACATAAATGTTCTCCTCCTGTTGCAGACTTGCTTTATGAAGCAGTCAACCAGAGAGCACGGATATCCTGTTCTGCTGTCATCTCCTTTTTTTAGGCAGCAGAATAATTAGGAATGACATGACAGGCAGGATTTGCTTGTTCAGCTTTGGGTATGTTTGGGAAGGAAACAGAACTCTGCACGCTGTGGCAGGAAGGACAGACCTGACAGGTTCTGACAGACAGCAGAAACGTGACTGTATTAAAATTTCATTCCCTCAGCTCACCCACCTCGGTACAGCAGTGAGCCCTCTTGGAGAATGCCAAAAGTAATAGAGGCAGGTAAATGGAAACAGCTTTAAAGTAACTCAGGATGAACCCACCCTGCTTCCTTTCCCTGACTCCTTTGATATGGGTGGTTTCCCAGGAGCAGCAGGGTGATGAGGTGTAGCACCACAGAACCCACAGAAAGCTGCAACAGGTCACTCAGAACTCAGACAGCAAAGTTCAGTTTAATTCACTGACTGATGATGGAAGGATTAACAGTGCAACTCCATTCCCACTCAAAACCTCACACCTGATTTACTACACACATTAGGCAACAGGCAGTGCTTTCCAAGAAAACTCATCCTGTTCAGGAATGTGAGTGCACCTGCAAAAGCAAGTGATTGACAGAATCTCAGATGGTTTGGATTGGAAGGGACTGTAGAGACCATTTGGTTTCACCCCCTGCCATGGGCAGGGACAACTTCCACTGTCCCAGGTTGCTCCAAGCCCCATCCAACCTGGCCTGGAACACTCCCAGGGAAGAGGCAGCCACAGCTGCTCTGAGCAACCTGTGCCCCACCTTCATAGGGAAGAATTTCTTCCTGGCCTGGCTGTCACTAACACACAGATATCCCATAACCTTCCTCTCCTGGGTAAATCTTCCCCAGTAAATATTGAACAATGAAAGGATTTTCACAGAACCAGTGCAGGATCACATAAACCCACAGCACCAGGCACACAGATGGGGCAGCAGCATTGCTTCTCATCACCTTCTCCTTGGCATCTTCACAACAAACAAATCCTTGCTCATTGTAACTGAACGTCAAGATTCCTCCTCCATAAAGCTGGAGCCCAGCTCCTGGTTTTGAAACCAAAGCAGGTCTGAGTCTAATTTACTTGACTCAATGCAAGTCTCTGGGTCTCAATATCCTGCCTGCCACACTGATGTGCAAAAAGCTGGCTGGTACCATGGGGGCCTCCAGCTTGGAATTGCAGCCAGTGGGAGTCACAACAATCCTTGGAGCAATGGTCAAATAGCAGGAAGGGAGGGATTCAGGGACAGCAGTGCTTTCCCCACAAAACCAAAGTGGTTGTGCTATTGCCTGGAGAAAAGGAGGCTCAGGGGCGACCTTTTGCTCTTCTCAAGTCCCTGACAGGAAGGTGAAGCCAGGTGGGGGGAAGGCTCTGCTCTCAAGGAGCAAGGGACAGAATGAGATGAAATAGCCTCAAGTTGTGCCAGGGAAGGTATAGGTTGGGTATTAGGGGAAATTTCATCATGGAAGGATTAGAACAAGCTGTTCAGGGCAGTGGTGGAGTCACCATTCCTGGAAGCATTCAAATAATGTGTGGCTGTGGCACTTGAGGACAAGGTTTAGTGGTGAACATAGTGATGGTGCTGAGCTGAAGGTTGGCCCTGATGATCTTGGTGGTCTTTTCCAATATTAAGAGTTTTACTATTCTATGATTGCAATCAGCCTGCATCCCCAAATGCACGCTCTGGCAAATGCACACTGCCAAGTGAAGAGGAATGAACTAGTTCTGGGAAAATTACACTCAGAAACACATATCTGGGAAGCCATTCTGAGGCCAAAACATACCTCCAAACCATGGCACAATGATATGCCTCATGTTTATCCACAGAGTTTGCAAATAATCAGTAGGATTTGTGTTTCTGGGACTACTTCATGACATGCTGTTAACACTGGCCCTGGCATGGGGCATGCCACAAGACGCCCAGGTGGAGGACATGCCCTGTGAGATGCTCTGCCATGACAGAAAATGACAAAGCCCAGCTGGGTCTGAGGTCCTGGGTGATACACACCATGTAGTATCCAGGAAGGAGCTTCTGCAGGAATTCAGCTTCCTTGTGCATCACAGTTTTTATGATGAATTCATCGTCGCTGGTGACATAGAAGAGGGAGCCGCTGGCCCCAGGGTTGGACAGCTCGATCAGAGGCTCGTTACACAACGAATACTGGTGAGGAAAAGAAAAGAAGGTGATGTTTTATCCCCCATTTATTGCACATTTGAGTTCTATGCCCTCAAGGCCTTACCCATAATGTCATCTCCCTGGGAGATTAAGGGGTAGCAAAGCTCAAGTGAGAAGTATTTTCATTATAGGTTAGGTCTGAGCAGCCAGACTGATGGACAATTTATAATTAGAGGCTAAAATTACAGTTCAGGGCATCCCAACTGCTCAGTATCCAACTAATCATCTGCTTTCAGGAACATCCAGCCTTCGTAATGACATCTTATCTGTTCCCATTGTGCCTGCACACATGTATCACATTCAGGCTCTTTGAGCACAGCCCAGCACACGCTGATGGACACAGAGGATTTCAAGAGACACCACAGTCTGCTCAGGGAACCACATATCACTGTACTGGAGGGAACACAATGGACTGGCTGTTCTCAGCAGCCTCCCCTGGCCTTGTGCTCCCCTGTTCCCTGCAAAACCCAGTGCCTGATTCATGAAATCCCAGAATGGTTTGGGCTGGGAATGACCTTAAGCTCATCTCATTCCAGGGACACCTTCCACTAGAGACTAT
Source organism: Aegithalos caudatus (assembly GCA_013389925.1). NCBI lineage: Eukaryota > Metazoa > Chordata > Aves > Passeriformes > Aegithalidae > Aegithalos > Aegithalos caudatus. Next base: position 354,859 of record WEIU01017474.1, on the reverse strand, counting down.
GTTGCTCCAAGCTCTGTCCAACCTGGCTGTATTTTTACAGCCACACTCCATCAATCCTGCTGAAAACACATGACAAGTCTTATCCCAGGTGTGCAGTGAAAAGGGATGAGCCCTGCTCAGGCACAGCAAAGAGTTCTGCATTGGGGCCTGAACTGGGAGAACGTCTTGTCACCAGGATGCAAACAGCAGGTCCTCAAATAAGGGCCTTCCCAGGAGCAGAGGGAAAAAAAAAAGAGAAAGCAAAGCAGGCAGATGCACTTTTTAGCTCAGTGCCCACCCAGGTACTACCAGGGTCAGTTGGGTTCAGGGCAGGATCACAGAACTGCCCAGTGAGGGGTGAGATGGGGAGAGTGAGGTGGGGCATGGAAGGGAGGTGATCAGAACAATAAATTAAATGCTCATCGTTATGTAATGAAAACAACTTTCAGCTCTGCACAGATTAACAATCCCAGACTTGATCAAGTTAATCATCTCATGCATAATTAAAGTATTTGCTGCTGTGGTAGGCAGGAGACAATCAGGAGAAGCAGAAACAACATATCAGCATTACCTTTGCAATTGAGGCAAACTCCTTGCCTGTCCTCAGTTCTGAACACTCATCCATCAGGCAGCATTGCCTTGGCTGGCACAGGAGGGGACCACTGTTACCCTCCCGCCTGGCACTGGCACAGGTTTGTTTCACTGGCAGGTGTTCAGCTGTGATCACCCCCACACAAAAAGGGCTGTTCCAAAAGGGGAGGCTATGCACTCATGGATGTGTTTCCTTCCCCAGTTCACACAGAACAGGATGTCACAAAAAGGCAAGGGCCCAAATTCAACCACAATGCCACTTGAAGCCCCAACAGCTTGTACTCCAAGGTATTTGAAAACCAGCCCTTCCAGCTCTGAGGAGCTTTTGAAGCACAAGAACAAGCTGTTGTTCATTCTGTCTTTTTAAGATGATTAAAATAACTACACTCACATAGCTCTCCAGTGAGTACACAAGAAAAAATTTCCATCTTTGTCCTTAGAGCTGCAGGGGACATTACAGGGTTGTACCCAGCAGAACACAACTCCTTTGGCTTGTAAACACAGCAAGCTGTTGTTACTACAAGGACCAGACAGGGAAGCCCATTGCAGGGCTTACACAGCTCACACTGTGTGCATGTCATGGCCTCCCTCCAGTACAGGCCAGCAGCTGCTGTTCAGCAAACTCAGACTTGGAATCATGGTATGGTTTGGGTTGGAAGGGATCTTAAAGCCCATTTTGCTCCAGCCCCTGCCATGGGCAGGGACACCTTCCACACCAGGTTGCCCCAAGCCCATCCAAACTATCCTGGAACACCCCCAGTGATGGGACAGCCACAACTTCTCTGGGCAACCTGTGCTAGGGCTTCATCACCCTCATGGTAAAGGTAAATAAAGGAGGGAAAGACAGAGAAATCTGAAAATATATCCATACCAAATAATCGTCCGGACGAATCCCAAAGAGCTCTCGGAAGTACCGGAAAGCCACCGGGGCATAGGTCTTGAACCTGAAGTCGGCGAAGTGGTGAGCTGGGGTGAGGTTACTGCCTTCACTGCACAGAACACACACATGGGCAGGGCTGTTACCATTCACCAGACACTGACAGTCACACCAAAAACACTGTATATTTCAGATGCACCGAGCCTTGCAAAAAGACATCTCTGGAACAACAATCACCACCTTTCTTCTGTGGTAGGAAAAAGGTTTCAAACTATCTGCCAAAATCTATTTCCAGAGATTAAAGGAACAACCACTTGCCAAGCAGAATATATTTACACAGAGAACGTAATTTTTATGAGCTTTGTTTATTCACAGTTAGAGAGCTCCCAGAAGGAGTTTCTTCCATCTAAAACACAGTATGATTTTTTGTGGAAGAAATTCTAGATGGACAGCTAGAAAGACAAGCACGTAGGAAGGGTAATGAACTGGAGTGCACAGTACTGCATCTTGCACTGTGCTTCCCTGCAGGCCAGTGCACTGCAGATTCCAACACTTCCCACTGTTCTGTTTGTATATCATGGAGCAGATTTAAAACATCCAGAGCGTGCAACTCTGATGTAAAGACAGATGGAAGCTCTCTTGAAAGTCAGTGAGAGGAAAAGAAATAATTCATGCATTCATTCTTTTCCTCTTCTCCCTTACCTTGGGAAAAAAATGCTCTCCACCACATAGAAGTCCTGCATCAGGACATCTCTCTCTGGCTTGGAGCTCAGATTGCCCACAGTATATCCAATCCCTAGCTGGATGGCCCCCTTCAGAGTGGATGAGGTGGTCTGGCAAAAGGAAAAGAGCAGTCAGTGAGCATTTAACAACACATATATCACAATAACATCCCCTGCATTACAACACAGTCATGTCTGTGACTTTTCTGGGGTCATGTCAGGCACCACACACTGCTAATCAAGTTTACCCAGGTGCTGAAGAGATAAATTATGGCTTCAAATTTGCTGTTTGCAGGATTGTGCTGTCCAAGAGTGCTACATAAAAATCTCAACCAGATTAATATCTTCTCTCAGCCCATCACCCACACTTGGGTGCCATCCCCCACTCCCCAAACCCAAACCTTTTTGTAGGTGGTTTCCCCAGAAGCATCCACACTTCGATGGCCAATTTTCCTTCCTTGGCCTGGCTGTCCTGGCACTGATGGGCCCTGCAAGGAGAGCACAAGGAAAGTCAGGGCACAGGCTGAGCTGCCATCAGAGCACCACAACCACATTCCCACACTGTACTGCACACAGGAACTGTGGTACTGCTGGAGAAAACCCTGCAAAGTGCCAACAGGTGAAACAGAAGCTCTCTGAACTGTACCTCCACACCTCAAGATAAGTTAGAATAGCAACACCCCACCTGACACCCCCACTGCTCACTGGCAGAGCCCTCAGCAAAGATGCCGAGCTCAGAAAAGATGCAGCTGCCAAGATTCCCCTGGTGCTTGACTGCGGTTTCCCATTGATTTAAAACAGTGATGTATTAAATCAAACAGCCACAGAGATTTATTCTTAAAATCCCATGCCCTCAGGTGTCACACTGACACCTCGGGTTTTGCTGGAGAGATCAGAGCCAGCTGATGGGAACAGCCCAGCCCCACTCACACTGAGATAATCCATTTATGCAAGATCTCATCTGTTTACAATTCCAAGGCTAAGCCCACACAGGGTGAGCCGCAGGAATGTCTCTTCCACAAGTTTTGAAGTTTACAGAAATGCTACAGACTGCCAGCACTTCAGGGTGACAACAAACCTGCTCCTGTCCCCTTCTCCTCTCCTACCTCTGAGTCTGCCTAGGCCTTTCTTTGCCAGCCCAGGAGGTAGCAGGTTGTGGCTGCTCCTTTAACAGCCTGGTGTAACCAGGTCTTGGGAAGTTCTCTGCAGCTCCTTTTGCAGCCATAGGGACTCTCTACTCCACCACAAATCAGTGCTGCACTCACACTCAAGCTCTCTGCCAGTTGATCCCCATGGATCCTGGAGCCCATCAGACAGCTGGGAATGCTGGTGAGAGACCAGCACCACTGACCAGCACCATTTCAGGGTTTGCTACATTGCAAAAGAGCTTTGGATGTTCCTTTGAGCAGCATGCAAAGATCCAAGGTCACTTCCCAAGTGACACTGTTCTATCCCTGTCCCTCTCGAGTGTTGCACAGACCCAGCTCTGAACAAATGGCTCTGGCAGACAATGGATAATTTTCCTCAGACTAAGAAGTTCTTTGTACTTTAGCTTTTGATCAAGAGCTTGCAGTTATTTCTGGTCAATCTGCTTGTACTTCTCGTACTAAGGGGCAGTCTGAGTTCTTCAAAAATCCCATTTCCTACCCTATTTAATTAGCAGGGCCAGCCTTGCTTCTGAGCACTCCTCCTCCAGCAGCTGTGAGCAGCAGCAAAGCTCAGCCTCTCCTCCTAACCACTGGATCTTACTCCATGCAAGCCCAAGCTGTGCTGTCCTCCCTTGCCAGTGGCTCACTGTCCTCCTCCCAACGTGATGAGCAGACACAGACATGGGGAAGGGACTGCCATCCTAGGAACTGCAGTGATAAAAGTCTCTTCCAGTCTCCTGCTCTGCCTGTAGCTGTTTCCAGGGCAAGAAAAAGTGGCCCAATTTCTGCATTGAACAATGCAACCAACTTCCACAGAAGCTGAACTTTCCCACTACACATATTCCGGTACAAAAGAATCAAGTGTCACATTCCAGGCAATTTTATGGGAGGATTTTGCTGTTCATGTATACAAATGCTCACCATCCCAGGTGAGGAATGGGAAGGGGCATATAAAAAAATTGATCAAACAAAAATCAATTGAACACGATGCCCTAAACCATGAGTGTGGGTTTCAGGGAACAGCTTTCAGGCACAGAGCCTCCTACTAGATTCCCTGCTGCCAACTGTGAAGAGTTTTGCTCCAGAAGGTAACAGTGACTCAGAACCTGTGACCTGGAATATCTACACAAGAAGATGAGTCCCTGGAGATGTTCCCCTGTTTTAAGGCTTCACAAATCACAGCCTCTCTGACTCGTTCCCACCAGTGGGTAAGACCCACCAGTGAGGCCTGGAGATGCCCAAAACATGAATTCTCCAGTGACCACCTCCAGGTGCTGGTGTGGAAGAGGTGCCCTCAGTCACTGATGCAGAGGATCATGGATCACACAGCCAAACCAGCCACGTGATGGGAACAATCCCTTCACATTCCTTCTGTGGCTGCAATGATGCCAATGAAGGGACCCCAGAGACCTGCCACTAATTTTATTCCTCCCAAATAACAGGTATCAATTTTGTAGTAATCTCATAAGTATTTTGAAACGCAGTTTGGCTCAAAACAGGCAGGCAGAAGAGATCCTAGGGCTCTGTGTTCTCATTTCTCAACACAGGATTGTCAAACCCAGCTTTACACATCTCACCTCAGTGGCAGCAGTCCTCTTTGAGCCCATACCTGCAGACAAAAGGGAAGAGCATCAGGAAAAGTAGGGACATCAAATAAAAATCCCCAACCCAACCACCAAAACTGAGAAAACAGCTCAATGCAGCACTTTTCAATTACAGCTTCCAGCCTTTAGAGCAGCTGGTTTTACCCGGTTTTTACCTTCACTAGTGCAGGATTCTGATGGTACAGGTGTCACCTGAACAATTTCTTATTCAGAAGCACAAAAATGCACATTTTTTTCCCAGCAATAGTATTTCTTAAATGCTTCAGCAGAGAGGTCTTGCAAATCCCTGCTGCCCCATTAAGCAATGGGTCCACATTACACTGAAGAGTTGGCTCCACACATAAGCCCAGAGACTCCTGAAGCTGTTTTCCAGCCACTCAGAAGGCACTTGACAAACCATATTGATAATTGAATATATTTATAGAATCCTATGTCCAAATATATCACACAAATGAACGCATCATTTATCTTTATCGCTGCCTCAGGAGAAGCCACTGCTGCTCCATTACAGCCAACGGTGGAAATGAGGGTTTTGCCTCAAGCTTTTAGGTATGTACAATCAGAGCTGGAAACATAGGCCCAAGCCCTCTGACATGAGGCCATCTCCCATTTCCTAGCCTGAACTTGTTTTTCTGAGTTTTCCCGAACCCAAGTTTGCAAGAAGCTCCTTAATTTCAGACAGCAGGGAGCACAGGCTCCTGTGTGGAATGTGGGACCATGAAATCCAGCCCAGCAGGCTCCCAAGAGCCACCATGAAGGATCAAGAGCTGCTGAAGAGGAGCTCCTCACAACAGCCCAGCAGTTCCCCAGCAGCTCTGTGTGCACAGGCCAGTTCTCATGGGGGAGTCTCTTGCACAGAACACAAACCCAAGGGGCAGGTTTAAGGCCTTCCAGGAATGAGTCTGCCACTGCCTGCTCCTGTCCTACAGTTTTCCTACAGGCACAGATCTTTATCAACACATAATCCTTCAGAAAGGGCTTAATTTTGCAAGAGACCATTGAGTGCAGTTTTGAGTTTATCTACACTCAAATTAGGGGGTGACCTTCTGGGG
>WEIU01017474.1:325183-348855 GCA_013389925.1 Aegithalos caudatus | reverse complement strand
ATGTCCTCTGCCCCTCCTGTCTGGAGAGCAGGAAAAGCCCCAGAGCACCCAACCCAACTTCTCCTTCAGCATCTCCCCCAGTTAGTGAAGGAAGAATTTCAATGGTTTACCCATAGTACCTGTTCAACTCCTTCAAAAAACAGTGATGCTGCTCCAGGGCTTGTTCCAGAAGGAGCCCGAGCAAGAACCTGGGCAATCAGTACCTGAAGGGGCTCCAAGAGAGCTGGAAAGGGACTTTGGACAAGGGCCTGGAGGGACAGAACAAGGGGGAATGGCTTCCCCCTGCCACAGGGCGGGGTTAGAAGGGATATTGCAAAGCAATTCTCCCCTGTGAGGGTGGGCAGGCCCTGGCACAGGGTGCCCAGAGCAGCTGTGGCTGCCCCTGGATCCCTGGAAGTGTCCAAGGCCAGGCTGGACAGAGCTTGGAGCAACCTGGTGTAGTGGAAGGTGTCCCTGCCCACAGCAGGGGGTGGAACAAGATGAGCTTTAAGGTCCCTTCCAACCCAAAACCTTCCAACACCCCATGATAATAGGATGACAACACCAGGGAAGTGTGTGACTCAGTTACATTTTGGAAAATATTTCAGACTCTGGAAAGCAAATAAACAACGAGCCCAACAAAAAACCCTCGGTGATCACAGGGGAGATGAAGCTGCTCTGACTCAGAAGTGCTGCAGGTGCCTCACCACCCTCATCTCCACAAACTGGGCAGTCCCTCATGTGAAACAGGTCTTGCCATGTAGCATTTCAAGCTGCCTGCAGAGCACCCCTGGGCCTACAGCCCAGCCTGCAGGGCAGAGCCAGGGTGGCACGGGAGAGTCACTTCTTGTTATTCTCTTTTCAAGTGCCCAATTCTTGCCTCAGGAACAGTCACTGAAATGCCACTCCTTGTGTGGCACAATCCCATTGCAAACAGGCAGAGGGAAGTGAGCAGAGTGGGAATCAGAGGGGTGCAGAGCAGTTCCCCTCTGTCATGCACTCAGGCATGGTCCCCTCAGGTGTGGGGGTGTCACTGACATGGGCAGGTGACACACACCACGAGTGACATGAACCCTGTCACTCCTCCAGCTCTCAGACTGCAGCCACACATGGCTCAGGACCACTGTGAGCTCAAACTGTGCTGAAAAATTAATTCTTTGGCCTAAGCCAACACAACTTTGTGATCATTGAACAAAACAGCCTGCAATGGCCCAGAGAGCTGGAAATAAGGCTCTGAGTGAGCACTCAGCTAAAGCAGCACTTCCAGAGCATGTGGGAATGCAAAGGATAATGCTGCTCCAGACTGAACACTGGAAATTGCTGGGAACGCAGTGGAGCTGAGAGCCCTGGGCCAAGGGAATGTGCTCTCCCTGCATGGCTGCCATTGCTCTCCTGCTGCACTAATCTCGTTTCTGCACTTTGTCACAATTCCAGAGCAGGAGATTATCTTTAATTTTGTGATAATTACCACAAGCCACTTTCATTCCCAGCTTTTAAGTGTCTGCTGCTGTACACGTACCAAATGTGGAATCAACACCAACCATCCGCATGAAGGAAAGGTATCAGAGACAAGGAACCACAGATCTCTGGGAGAAAAGATGCCTGATGTGGGCAAGAGCAACCCCAGCAAAACTCGCCCCTGCCCCCACCACTAATAAAAAGTAATCAGCTTTATAAAATCAACTTGTCTTGTCAGAAAACGTGAAAATCTTCCAGTGGCTCCTCTGTGCATGGCACACGGCTGTGCTCGGCTTAAACAAGGTAACAGATGGTCTGGCAAAATCTGATTTAACTCCAGCTCCAGGGGTTATTGAGCCACGAGGCAGTGCTGGGGTTTGCAGGAGTGGGAGCACTGCTGTGGGAAGTTTCAACACTTAACAAGCTAATTGAAATGATTCTTATCCTATTTGGTGTGGCTGACGAGGCTGTGCTCAGAAATGATGAGCGGCTCTGGAGGGGAAACCCTGAGATGAAACCCCAACGTTCTGCCCTGCCTTCAGTTTGTGCTTAGGCTCTGCCAGGCACTTTATGCACGCTTGACCTGCTGCCTTCAGTTCTGTTCTCATCTGTGCATGGCTTTGAGTGACCCTGTCCCAATGCCTGAACTTCTATAGAGCCTCTGAAATAAACACTTCAATTGCAGCATTCAGCCATTCCTATCTAAACTTGTGGTTTTTTCCACATTCACAGTCACACTGGCCATCTCCACCACTAAATTGATGCCCTGCAGGACAGGCAGGAATTTCCTCCTGGAAAGCCTCTGCACAGGCAAGGGCTCAAGTTTCAGCTCTACCAGCCAGAGGAGCAAGACCCCCACAAGGTAAGGGTGGTGAGGCCCTGGCACAGGTTCCCCAGAGAAGTTGTGGCTGCCCCATCCCTGGATGTGTTCCAGGCCAGGCTGGATGAGGCTTGGAGCAACCTGGCATAGTGGAAGGTGTCCCTTCCATCCCTCCAACCAGCTGAGGCAGGTTGACTTGCCAAAACCCTTCATCATCAAAACAGACATTGGAGGCTTCTGTCCACCAGAAATTTATTTCTTAAAAGGTTTACAAAAATTCAGCAGAAGCCTAATTTAAGATCACAGAATCCTAGAATATCCTGAGTAGGAAGGCACCCACAAGGAGCATTGAGTCCAACTCCTGTTCCTGCCCAGACCCCCCAACAATCCCACGCTCCTGCAGCTCTGGCAGCCTTGGGGCTGGGACCATTCCCTGGGGAGCCTGGGCAGTGCACATGATCTAATAACTAAGTTTTCTTTAGAAGACAGCTCTATACACACAGACATATATAAATTGTAAGTATTTGATGCTTTATGGTGCCCTAGAAGTCAAAACAAATCTGAATAACCAGTGAACTCCCTTCCCTGATCACAACTGCTGCTGCATCTTTACTAAAAGCTTCACTTTATTTAAGGGTTTATAAGGATATACAATGTGACTGGAACTAAAAATACATGAAAATATAAATGCCATGTAAGCTCCTTGGCTGGAGGCTGCAACAGCATGACTCCCCCAGAAATCCAGCACACCAGAGACCTGCAGTTTGCCACTCACACCCAGCCTGGTCTAGTGGAAGGTGTCCCTGCCCATGGCAGGGGCATGGAACTGGACAAGCTTTAAGGTCCCTTTCAACTCAAACCATTCCAGGATTCTACAAAATGTTGACAAGTCACACACACCCCAAAGGAGTGTGTCTATCTCATTTTTCACTTTCTCCATTCAGAACAAGACAATGGGACTCACCTGAGCAGCCCATTTGCACAATAAGGGGATGTGGAGGCTGTAACCAGGACATGATTCCCTGTTCCATCAGACCCCTAACACAGACTTGCTTGGTCAATGCCTTACAAGCAAAGGCAGAAACAAGAATGCCAAGACAGGAGCTGTGGAAGGTAAAGCCCCTACACATGTATTGCTATCAAAATACAGGCAGAAAGGACGGAAATGAAACACATTCATCAAAAGAGATGGCTGTTATTGCCTGTAAAGGACTGCTGGTAAAAACAAATTAAAATTAAGGGGGAGTGGGGGAAGGCAATTCAGCAAATCATGGAATGGTTTGGGTTAGAATGGACCTTAAAGCTCATCTAATTCCATACCCTGCCACAGGCAGAGACACCTTCCACTAGGCCAGGGTGCCCTGAGCCTCCTCCTTGGACACTCCCATGGATGGAGCAGCCACAGCTGCTCTTGGCACCCTGTGCCAGGGCCTCAGCACCCTCACAGGGAAGAATTTCTTTGTAATAACCAGCTAATCCTGCCTTCTGACAGGGCATTCCCCTTTTTCTGTCCCTCCAGAGTCCCTCTCCAGCTCTCTTGTAAGCCAGAAAACACTCCAGAGCTGGGAAGCTGCCCCTGAACCAGAGCAGAAGCCAGCTGGGCTTCCCAAAGAGCCAGCAGAAGCATGAGGATGTGTCTCAAGGCACAGGCAAAGCAATCCCTGAATTTCTTCTGGCACTCCACTTGTGTGGAGCACTCGTGTTCATCTCCCAGCACAAGGAGCAGCAGCACAGGGCAGTCCTGGGAGGGGACAGCACAGGGAACAGGAGTTGGCTTAGCCACCCCCCAGGGAAGGCAGCTGAGTACAGCCTGCCCTTCCCAGGCACCTACTTCTGGTCATTAAACGTATTTTCTTCCCATAATTCAACGCAATTTGATTCAGATGAGAATTATCAAGTAAGGCACAAAATTAAATTAAGATTTTGGGGTTTATCCCCCTTAAATATGCCATCTCTTGGCAGAATAAGCTGTAGCTGTTCTGCACCCTGGGCATGGATCACTGCTCCTGTCGTCTGAGAGCTTGGAGAAATAATACAGAAATAAAGCAGTCTAAGATAAAATCTGCTTGTTATGTAGAACCTACATGAAGCTTTACCATCTAAATGTATCTATTTTTCCCTGGACTACTGCCAGACTGACTGACTTTTTGGATCATCCACACAAAACTGGTGCTGGTCAAACCCAGCCAACCCTCTCTACTGCCTGGTTCACCCCATTATTCATCCCAGTGCTCAGGCAAGGCTGGCCCCATCCCTATGGGCAAGCATATAGGGGGAGGAGAGACCTGGCTCTGATGCACCTGCAGCACAGGTAGCTCAACATTCCTCAGGACACTTTAGCCAGCATCTGAAGTCCAGCAGCTATTTGCAGCAGAAATGCTGGAAGCACCAGGCAGTATCCAAACTGGGCCACCAGGAGTAGCCATATAAATAATCCTATTTAATCCCACCTCAGCCACCCTGACCTCCTCCCTGCTCCTTCTCATCACCCACATGGGCTCCATGACTCGTTTGAAGCACACAGCAGCCACCTTTACATAAAATAACATTTGCACACCAGCATCTGCTGCCCCAGCTCCATGTACTGCACTCTTCCCATGGCCTTTGTCTTGTTTTTCTCAGCAGAAACGCTGTGGATGGGAACAGCAGGGCTTGTACAAATAAATGACTTGTACAAATGAAGGGAAGGAGATTAATGTACAGGCTGGACCTTGGGGCACTGCTGTGGTACCTGCTGAGAGCAGTGACACGGCTGACCCCTCCTTTCCACCCCAGGCACGGACATGCTCTTCCATTAAGTGGAGACAGACAGGCACAGGGAGGCCCAGTCCTGTGCCAGCCACCCCCTCAGATTTCTGAGCCCCAAACTCCAGAAGCTGCTCCCCTGCTAGCTCCCAGGGATCAGCACTGAACCTGTATTTTACAGCCCAGCTCGGCTGATCAAAGCAGACTTCCAGCTTATGGAGCATTGCCAAGGACTGCCACAAAAGGATGTTCTGCAGTAAAGGCATCTACCAGCCTGGTTTATTTTTGGGTTTATGCAGACACCCTTTCTGCCTCAAAAATAAATCCATTTATCCCAGCTCAAGAGGCAGGGCACAAGCTGAGGATGCAAGCAGGGAGTTAACACGTCCCTTCCTCATCGTCAGCTGCAGGTGCCACCACATCCGGGGTGCAGCATCCCGGGTGCAGCCCTCCTCGGGGAGCTGAGCCAGGACATCACCGAGCTGGAACGTTTCCTTAACAACTCCCCGGAAAAGCACTTACAGCACCAAAGCCCAATTACAGTGAGGAACGAGCAGGACAAGATCAGGGAAATGAAATTCAAAAAGAACTGATTTGTTTTCTTGTTTTGGATCAGCTGCATGTAGAAAAAGGACGATTTTGGAGTGCTGAGCCCAAAGCGTGTGACACAGTGACAAAAAGCAAAACAAGAATCTCATCAAAAGCAGCACACAATAGCTGCCACCCAGCAGCAGAACGGGCTGCAGCCGCTCAGCTCAGTAATTATGCAATCCAGTGGGATGTTTGGGCAAACATCTGCTCCACGGGAAAGGTGCAGCCTTATCTGAACAGCCTGTTCCTGCTCCCTTCCACAGGCTGGTCACAGGAGGATTGTGGAGTGGAGGAACACACGCTCCCCAGCACGTCCCCCGCGGGCAGCGGGGGCAGGAAGGAGAGAGGCTCCCAAGGTCAGCACCCAGCAGCGGCGCTGGAAACGCTGGCCTCTCCCCAGCTTCTGGCTCCTCTGTTTATTACAACCTGCAAGTCCAATCTGCCTACCAGCACTCACAACAAAGCTTGATCAGGATTAGAGACAGCAAACATGGAGCGGGAAGTGTCCTCTCTGCAGGACTGAGCCAGTTCTGTGCCTGTGAGGACACTCAGGCACAGAGGTGCCTCACTGAAACCACGACGCCAATTTAGAGCAGGACCATAAAAGGCTGAAGGACTTTGAAGCCACATTCCTCACAATCATCCAGAAGAGCCAGAGCACCACTCAGCTGCCCTTACCTTTGTTCAAGGGTAGGATAAGCTTCAAATCCCCTACTAGCAGGTTCCAACCCACCGACTCTGCTCACTCGAGCATCTCCTGCCTGCCCAGATCTGTGGTTTGGCAGCAAGAGGACACAGAACCTCCTGCTGCTTTTCTAGTTGTGTTGCAGAAGCACTGGGAACCTGAATGTACAGCACATGACACCAGGCAGCCCCTGGGACTCTATTCTGTGTGTTCAGATGGAGTTTCCAGCTGCCACAAGGTCCCTGAGGGCCACTTCTCAAACCCAGGTCAGAGAAGCACAAGGCACTGAAGGAATTCACTTCCCTCCTTCATTGTCCAAGCATCCCCATCCCCCTGCCTGCAGACTCCTGCTGAGAAGCAGGATCCAGGACCTTTAACATGTCCTACTTATGTGCAGGGAAGGAGGCTCACTTCCATCCTCCAATATGCTGCTCTCCCAGTGCCACTAATAAAGAGGGAGAAGCTTGACCTGACTAATCTGAGGTTACACCCTACCAGCCACAGCCAGAACAGTTGTTCTGTCCCAAATACCCAGGGTTTCCATTGTGGCACAGCTCAGGCCTGGGGCTTAGCATCAGCCCATAGCACCTTCCAACCAGGCAGAAATGAGTGTTGCTGGGGCCTCTTCACCAGCCAAGCTCCTTTTGGAACTCGTTGGCTCTTTGAGGACACTTGCAAGGCAGATGCCAGGCAAAAGACAGGGAACTGCTAGCTGGGAAAAGGATATATTCACCGTGGTCAATCCCAAAATTTCTTATGCTGATAAACAGCACAGGATATTGTTATTGAGAGGGCAAACCCCCTTTAACTAGAGCAGGAGGATGCCTTTGCACATCAGCTTGGCTTCCTTTCCAATATTCCTTCTCTGGGTATCCTGCAAAGGATCTCAGCCTGTCTGGGGGGAGCACTGGCAATGCAAAGGAACCATTCCAGCTGCTTGCAGGAGCAGAGCACAGCAGATACCAAGAGAGCTGGATTGCAGACTGCATGAGACAGTGACAAACTATTCCCCTGACTTTATCTCTCAGCCCTGTCTCACAGAGGGTTTTGTACCTGCGATCCAGGAGGAATCAGCCAGATTATTCATAACTTCCACTATTTAAAGGTGTTTTTCTCAAACAAGACTGCCCCCCTTGCTCACTCACCAGCAGGAATTATTCTAATCTTATTTAGTCTGAGAATACAAGAGTGCAACCCATGAAAGATATCCACCATTTTCTGACATTCTAAAAAACATGCTGAAGTCCAGTTACTACAGTCAAAGAAGCTAAGGAAATCTACTTGAAGTTTCCCAATAACCACCCACCACAACACCAGGACACAGAAATGTCACCATTGTCAGCACAGCTTTAAACCCTTGGGATCCCAGCATCCCAACCAACAGCAGTCTCCAAAGGGAAAACTGCTGTTCTGTCTGCAGGCCACCCTTCACAAGGCATCCCAAAGATGCACCTGGGTTTTTACCTAGTGGGGCATTTCCTGATTTACTCTGTAGCCAAAGCTGCTCGGCTAAATCCTGTAAGATTTAATTCCACTCTGGCTAATGTCACCTGACAGAGATTTTCTGAGGGTGCTCAAGCACTTGAAAGGGGATTTCAGAGCAAGGTTATGTACAACATGCGTCACTGGGGATAAAGTCCTTGTAGCCAGCCTGATGGGAGCAGTCAACAAACTCCTTCACCAAACACTTCCAGGTTGCCACAGGTGCTGCTGACAACACTGCAAGGTACAGCTTTGTATCCCAAAGCTGAGGACAAGGCCTGGGTGGGAAAGGAGGCAGGGACATCTCTAACTTTGACCTGTCTCAAAAACAGATGTCCAGGCAAAAGCCTTAGGTTGCATTTCCAGGTTTTAGAGTGTGAGTTTGTGATGCAGCCCTCAAAGAGCACATGCTCTGCACAACTCAGACATGGTTTTCAAGTTGATCAGATACCAATGAAAACACACAATTAAGAAAACATGCTCAGAAAAGCAGAGCAGTGACACATCCTTGTTTGAGAAACCAAAGGTTTGACTTGATAATCTTGCATGTCTTTTCCAACCTTAATGGTTCCATGATTCTGTGAGCTACTAAATAAACCTGGGTCTTTGCCAATGTAAAAAGAAGAAACCCAAGCTCTCCAGACTGCAGATATGGCTCACCTGAGCTGGTTTCTTGGCCTCATTCAAAACTCAATTCTTCCAACTCTATTGCTTCAGTGTGTCCTGTGCTTTCCCAGCAGCACCTCACCACCCTTGCTGCCTGTGCCTCCCCTGCAGCAATCATCCAGACCCCAAAGCACAAGAAAGTGAGGGTTGGTCAGATCTTCAGGGGCAAACTCTGCTTAATCCATCCCAGCTACTCCAAATTCTTTCCTCGAGGTAGATCCAAATGGATCCTGGGCTGTATGGAAAGAATTGTGACCAGCAGCTGAGGAAGGGGATTCTGCCCCTCCACCCCACTCGGGTGAGATCCCACCTGCACAGCTGCCTCCAGGTCTGGGGTCCAACATCAACAGGATATGGAGCTGCTGGAGCAAGTCCAGAGGAGGCCATGGAGGCCCCTCTGCTCTGAAGCTGAGGGTGTTCACCTGGACAAGGCTCCAGGGAGACCTCAGAGCCTCTTCCAGTGCCTAAAGAGGTCCCAAGAGAGCCAGAGAGGAACTTTGCACAAGGGCTTAGAAGGACAAGTGGGAATGGCTTCCCACTGCCAGAGGGCAGGGTTAGATGGGATATTAGGAAGAAATTCTTGGCTGTGAGAGTGATGAGGTCCTGGCACAGGTTGTCCACAGGAGCTGTGGCTGTTACAGCCCTGGCAGTGTTCAAGCTAAAGCTGGATGGGTCTTAGAGCAACCTGGACTAGTGGAAGGTGTCCCTGACCCTGGCAGGTGGTGGAACAAGATGAGCATTAAGGTCCCTTCCAACCCAAACTATTCTGTGGTTCCATGATCCCTCCCCTCCCTGGACATGCCAACACCTCCTCTCTTTCCCAGACTGAGGGGCTGGTACCCAGGAGGGGTCCTGAGCCTCCAGTCTTCTCCCCAGCTGGGGCACTATAAGCCAACATTCCCCAGAACCACAGCAGCTCTGGAAAACAGGTCCCAGTGCTGTCAGACTCAGGAATGATCTCCAGGGCAAAAGCTACTGACACAAAGTATGGGGAGTTGGTGGTTAAGAATAAATTTACATTATTGCTCATTAGCATGTTCTTTTCTCACTGGTCTAGCTAAGGCCTTCTACTCTCTGTGACTCAAATGTTTTGGTCAGGTTCTCCTGCTCTGCTCTCACAAAGGCACCTGAACAGATGGAAGAAAACAAGCCACAGGAGAACAAGCTCCAAAGATGGACTGTGCTGCCAAAAATCGTAACTCAAAGTTTCAGCAAGAAGTCTCTCCTCTCCCTGGGATCCTGGCTGTAGCACGGCAGCTAGTGACTCAGCTAGCAGCTGAAAACAAGGTACCTAAAAAACAATGACATTTCAAAAAATACTTCTAGAGCTCTTACTAGGAAATTCAAACAAGGGAGACACACAAAGAGGGCACAAAGACATAACTTGCTGCCCATGCTGGGTTACAGGGATGTCTCAGTTGTGTTACTCCAGCAATCAGGGACAGCCTCCTACAGCACAGGCAGCCAGGAGCTGAAGGACAGGCTGGTTCTGGCACAGACCTGCAGCTTGCTCAAAGCTGGGGCAGAAAAGCAGCTTCTCCAGCCTGGCCTAGAAGACTTCCACTTATGAGGTTGAGCCAGGAATTTATTACTTCTATTTAACCAAGTGTAGCAATACCCATTTATTTATTCATCTGGGAACCAGATCTCCAGATTCTGCACAGGTATATGCCCAAATATGCAGAAGAAGAAAGAGCAAAATCCAAAAGAGCACTCAGGCTCCCAAGGTGCTGCTCAGGCAGAACTGAGGTTGTTGCTGAGCTTCTTCTCCTAAACCCCTGCAGGCCCCCAGGTGCTGAGGACCCTGCAGATTGCTGGCACTGTTTTCCCTGAGGCTGAGCACACACTTGTGCCCAGTGCAGCCACAAACCCCGCTGGGAGTAGCACCAGTTTGGGCTGAGCTTGCACGGGGCATGAGATGTGCCTCACCCTTGGTATTCCTGCACTTGCACAGGAGAGAGGAGTGGTCAAGGTCTCTCTGAAGTGATGATGTGGTTTCTAGGATGTGTCTGATAGAAGACTCTTAATAGGTGAAAGTTACCTTGGAGTTGAACCCAGCCAGCTGGGCTCTCTTCCCAGCTTTCCAAGGCCTCCAGATCTTGGGCTGTGGGTTTCAGAGCAGCTCTTCTCCAGTGAGGGAGTGGAGGAAAGGCATGGCTTGAACAGAGAGAACTACAACTAAAGGGGCTCCAAACACAAGTGACCACTTCAGGAAGATCCCAGGCTGGCTGTCTACATGGCTCATAAATGTGCACTGAAAACACTCATAAGCTCCAGATACAACTGCAACAACTTGTGGTCTTCCAAGGTTCTCAAACAGAGCCCTTAACCATGAACAACTTGTATCCTTCCCAGGGCTTTACTCAGCATCTGCCCAACACAAGGAAAAACTTGGGATGTCATATGAATCATAGAATCATTAGTGTTGGAAAAGACTTCCAAGGTTATCAAGCCCAACCTCTGACTGAAGCTCATTATGCCACTAACCATACAGCAAAGTGACATTTCTACTTGTTTTTTGAACACTTCCAGGGATATCACCACCACCACTGTCCTGGGTAAGACTGTTTCAAGGTCTGACCACCCTTTGTGAGGAAATTTTCCTAGTGTCCAACCTGAACCTCCCCTAGGCCACCCTGAGGCTGTTCCCTCTCCTCCTGTCCCTGTTCCCTGGGAGCAGAGCCTGACCCCACTCTGGCTGTCTCCTCCTGTCAGGAGCTGTGCAGAGCCAGAAGGTCCCCCCTGAGCCTCCTTTTCCCCAGGCTGAGCCCCTCCAGCTCCCTCAGCTGATCCTGGTGCTCCAGACCCTTCCCCAGCTCTGTTCCCTTCTCTGGACATGCTCCAGCCCCTCAGTGTCTTTTGTGTTGAGAGGGTCCCAAAACTGACCCCAGGATTCAAGGTGGGGCCTCAGCAGTGCCCAGCACAGGGGCATGGCCACTGCTCTGGTCCTGCTGGCCACACAACTCAAGCCAGCAGCATGAACTTCAGCTTAGCATTTCTGAACTACACAGAAGAACCTCATGAGTTCCTTAACACTAGTTGCTAAGACTTCAATAACACAAGAAATGAATTTGTTCCCCTGAACCAGAACACTTCAAGTTTGCATCAGCCAAACACGCACTACCACTAACCTGCAAAAGAGAGGGGGATGAGCACAATCTGCTCCTCTGTTTGGAGAGAAACAGAAGCCACAGCCAGGCACACTGACATCAAATATTCCCTCAGAAAAGCATCTCCAGGAGGACAACCCAGCTGTGTGCTCAGGCTTCTCCTCCAACCATCAGCTTTCTGGTTCGTGGTGGTGGTTGCAGGGAGGCAGGAAGAGACAGAGGTGTGCGGTGATGCTGGCCAACTCTTACACAACAGCTCTCAGTGGGGATTAAAGGATACCACAGGCTGACACAGGCAGTCTCATGGCTTAAGGTCTACATTTCCTGGCTCCCAATCCAGTAGGCTCCTTCCAAACCAGATGGCTTCAGCCTACAGCTCTGACCCCACCAAGCAGTGCAGCCCCCCAGCCGTGCTGAGGAAGCCAAGCAGGTTTGAGCGGGGGAGTTCTTTTCACAAAGCACAGCAGAAGGGCAGTTGGAAGGCTCAGAGCAGCTGGGAGCTGAGGGCTGTCTGTGGGAAGAGGAGAAGGCAGGTGTGATGAAGCAGACCCATCCTGCAGGTACCACAGCCCCTTTTAAGGATGGGCCTGACCAAGCTCTGCAGTTTTGGATAGGGCTTCTTGGCTTCCTCTTCACCAAAATGGGTGCATTGGTTTTGCCAGCACTTAAATGTGAGTCATAAGGCAAAGCAGGTTTGGAGACTGTTTTCTTGCTAAGTCAAAAGCAGGAGCTCTAATAGAAAACATGCAGTGCCAGGCAGCACTTGCTACTTCTGCCTGCAACACACTCCTTTTTCCTTTAGATGAGCAGCTGCCATTCAGACACATCTTATCCCTCCCTCCCACAGGTCTTGAATTAAGTTATTTTTCACCCCAACTTACCCTTAGAGATTAAGTTTTTACCCCACTTTACAGCAAAATTTGCATTTAAATTTCATTTCTTCAGCTGCTGTAAAACCCCAAGTTGTTTCTCTAGGCCATGGTTTGCTCTTCATGCTAGGCACTTCCAGCCTCCTTGCACTCCCAGTTTTCAGTTTAGAGAAGATTAAAAATAAATCCAATTCTTTGTGTTTTAAAACCTGGGAGTTCAGGGAGCCACAGAATCGCTCTGAGATTGTTACAAACCTTAAATCTCATCCCCTGTGGAAGCTTGTGCATTGCCATCCCAATCCATACAAAACCAGAGCCTGCACATATTAAACCAAGTTCCTCCCAAATTGCCACGTTTCTCATTTTCCTTAATAAGCATTTTCTGGCATTATCAGTCCAGAAGCCACTTACTCAAAAGAGTGTCCCAGATAGTTAATCCACCAGTGACTCCTGCCCAATACTGAAATGAAAACAAACATCCAACCCTCTGAGACTACAAAGGAGAGAGACCGTCAGCAGTTCTCTACCATCAAAATTAATTTAAGCCTGAAGAAATGCTGGATTGGGAAGAAGTATCTTGGAATTAAAAAAACACATATGCATATCAATCAATATGAGGCTGCAGCCTCACCTTGAGTTCTGGAGGCACTTGGGGCACCACGAGATCAGCAGGAGCCAAAGCTGCTGGAGAGTGTCCAAAGGAGGGACAGGGAGCTGGGGAAGGGTCTGAGGAGGGGCTGAGGGCCCTTGGCTCGTTCAGCTGGAGCAGAGGAGACTGAGGGGAGGCTCCTGGGGGCTGCAGCTCCTCCCGAGGGGAGGCACAGGGGCAGGGGCTGAGCTCTGCTCTGGGCCAGGGCCAGGAGCCCAGGAAGGGCTGGAGCTGTGTCAGGCCTTGGCATGGAGCTCAGGGAAAGGTTCTTCCCCCCGAGGCTGCTGGGGCACTGCCCAGGCTCCCCAGGGAATGGTCCCAGCCCCAAGGCTGCCAGAGCTGCAGGAGCTCTCAGGGATGCTCAGGGTGGGATTGTTGGGGGCTCTGGGCAGGGACAGGGGCTGGACTGGATGATCCCTGTGGGTCCCTTCCAGCTCAGGGTATTCCAGGAATCTGTGAAAAGCTACAAAATGCAACACAATATCCACCTCCTGAAAAACTTCATTGTCTTATAATGTAAGAATACAGAGGAAAAATAATTAAGCAAAGGCAATTGTTAATCTTCCAGTTTTCAGTGCTTATCACTGAACAAACAGTCCTTACCAACCACAAAAACCACCCCAAAACATGTGCTGTTTAAACCCCCAAATAATCTCCACCTGTTAGGCAAGAGTGAAACCCAAGGCCTTATTTCTGAATTCTACCTCAGCAAGTGTCTGTAACTGAGCATGTCATTAACAGTGACAAGCACAGCTTTGAAACTTCAGCTTCATTTTCTGCTCTCTCTATTCCAGCTTTGAAGTCAGGGACTATTTTCCATCTCTACAGTTTGCATTTCTGCCAGCAAATGCTCTGCGTTTTGTACACTGCCCCCGTCAACACAGAGCCAGGCAGATGGAGAGAGCGGCACCCAACACGTACAGAGAAGAGGAAAACTGTCATTCTGCAGATGACACCCAGCTGAAAGTGACATTTAAAGAGAAGACAAATGGTTTCAGGTATTACATCTGCCCTCTCAGCTGCATGTGGGACTGAGCACACCACCCCTTCATCCTGGCACAGGGATGCAGAAGTAGCTACACAGAAACTGCAGAATCAAGAACGCAGAGAGACAACCAAGTTCCACATCAGCATCCAAGTGGAGTGACTGTGACTGCTCAAGTGCCATAAGCACATTCAGGGAAGGAGCACTCAGCCAGAGGAGGATTTTAGCCAGCTCCCTCCCTTTGAAAAATGCCACAATGGACAATTTTATACTGAAAAATCCACAAAATCTGGTCCATCAGATGTACAGAGAAACTACAGAAAGAAAAACTACTGCAGCATCTTGGTCTTCAGCTGCTGCATCCTGCTCAAAGCAGAGGTTTTGGCAATATTTCCTTGTGTCTTAGCCCAGGTCACAGAATGTGCTAAACATGACAAAGCAGTACAAAGATGGGCCAGACCTTCCCTGATATTTTAGAGCAGTAAAAGTCCATCACTTTTGCCTTGCAGAGGACTCTTCCCTCTCCCCCCATTAACCCATGTGGTAAATGCCAACAGTGTCACAAAGCCAGGATGAGCTCCAGTTTGCAGCCCTACACTGGGAAGACCCAATCAATGGCCATGGCAGGCTCCAGCTCATCATCTTCACTTAACTTTGTACAATGCACACCTGTGTTTCTAGGCCTTCTGCCAAGCCTTAAGGTTTTTCTTAAATCCCTCAGTTTTTCAGGATCTCAAGTAAAATCACTGGACTCCAGAGGTGACAACTGATTTAAGCTGGGCTGTCCCCTCTGTGGGATCCACCATGGACAAAGTGGTAACAAAACTTAGCAGGCTGCAAGGGCAGAAACTAGCCATGTCCCATCTCAGCTGGTGTGACTCCCCAGATTTTATCAACTGTGTTGACAAAGGAGGATACAACACTGTGGGTGGCTGAGGTCACCTGAACTCTGCCAGAGTTCAGTAAGAATTGGACAATGATCTCAGGCACTTTGTGGGATTCTTGGGGTTCTCTTGTGCAGGGCCACAAGCTGGGCTCAATGATCCTTGTGGGTCCCTTCCAACCCAGGAGATTCTATGGTTTCCAACACTGTGGTCTGCTGGGAGCCTCACAGGACTTAGGAGATGAGTCCTGAGCTTTGAAAGGACTTCACGAAACCTCTCAAAACTTGCCAACTACATAAAAATACTCAAGTGTTCTGAACCCCTTGTGAGTTGTATCAACATACCAACCCAAATTGCTTTCACTCAAGTTGCTCAAATTGGTGCCAAGTGGCCTGAATTACCTGAGCTCAGACAGCCTTGAATGAGATAAAAATCCATGTACAGCCATCCTCAGCCAAGTCCATCACTGGAGGGCTGTCAGGACCAGCACTGAGCAGCATCTGAAGCTGTGCTGTGACTGTACTGCTGCCCAGCTATAACTGGTGTAAAACCAGGTAAATTCCTAGAGCTCAGGAGGATGCTGTTATCTTGCCCTTAAAACAGAATCACAGTTCTATCCACAAATCAGGAATCCCATTCCAAAAAATAATTGAAATAATTGAATTAAATCACCTTGAAGTCATTCGTCTCATGCACAGAAACAAGACTGTTCCACTGTACTGTTGGAGAGCTATATTTGATATTTTTGGTAGAGAAGCCCCCCAGGGTCACAAGATGCTCCACAGGTTGACAACAGCAAGATGAAGGTGGACCCCCTCATCATCACCTTGCAGTACACGTGGCCAGGATGTTCTCCCATCCCGCCAGAAAGGGAAGAGGGAGAGCAGACTAAGGTGACCTACATTACTCCTGCTTTAAATACACAGGAGAATTGCTTTTATTCTACCTACCTCATTCCTCCCTGGCCTTCCTGTCCCATATAGGGCTGGTAAGACCCTCTGCCCAGGTGGGGTGTGCAGGTTGGGTGAACTCAACCTTAACCAGGGAGGCAGAAAGCAAGTCTGGGCATCAAGTTTGAACTCCCAAGAGACTGACTTTGCAAACATCATCAATGGAGATGACACATTTCTGTGTGTCCTCAACCATCAGGTTGCACTTCACCAATCTCAGTGGTTGTTTCAGCCACTGGAAATCTGGACCTTCATTTACTTGGGCTGACAGAATATAAAGCAGTAACTGAGAACAGCAAACTCCAAGGGAAAGGAAAGTCTAACTAGCAATTTAAACAACATCTTGTCAGGCAGCAAATGAGCAGGCAATACAATCTTGACTAATCCTACTCTTGCAAAAGCACAACATGGTCACCAGCACAGTCTGATATATCTGAGACACACATTTTGAAGGGCATCATCCTAATGTGCCCAAAGTTTAGATCACACTAAGGACAGGCTTCCAACACCAGCCCTACTAAATGACTGTGAACTCAGGGCCCTGGCCCCAAAAGCAGCAGAATTCTTCTCTTTTGGAAAAAAAAACATGAAACAGCTGGGGAATTACTCTGATTTACTAAATTCAGTGAAGGAGCAGAGATCCGACTGGCTTCCTGCCCAGCACTCCCTTCCTCTGGTGAGCAGCATTTCCTCCAGGAGATGGCTGAGGTCAAAGCACTACCAGATCTTCTGGAAAAGAAATTAGGAGGTGTCTGCCATGGGACAGGAACGCAGACAACTTGAATGTGAAGAGTCAGCAGTTTGACAGAGCTTTGTCCAGAAAGCATTACTGAGTTTAAATGAAGAGTTAACAGCTGCTGTGCCTAAAAAGGCCCTCAGAGCATGAAAACTCATTTTTTGCAGGAGCCACCAAGACCCATGCAAGAGCTCCCACAGGAGAGCAGAAGCAGGAAAGTTTTAACAGTGGCAGCCAGGACATGTGGCAGAAACCAAAGCAAACCTCATCCCCTGTGTGGCTGGGAGAGGTGGAACATCATGCAGTAAAGTGGAAAGCAGCGTTTGAGCTCTGTGGGGTCTGACCAAGCTCCCCACCAGCCACGGCACCAGCGGCACCGTCCCAGCAGCGCTGCTGCATTTTAATGACCACAAACAAGGCAAAGCTGCCCTTGTCTTGTAATCCATTAATTCCTCCCAGTTCAGGAGACTGAGCTGTTGCACCCAGAACAAAGACAGGAGCCTGCCTGTGCTGTTCCCATGCTCAGCTAATCTCCAGGCCCTTTCAGTCATGGATGTGGATCGGTCTTGTGACAAACCCTGGGCCATGACCTGGTTTCCTTTCCTGGATCAAGGAATGCCTTGGGCAGCAGGAGCAGCTACAGTTGTGCCCCTGGAACGTGGGTCCTTGCTTTTCAAACACCCCTCATGCAACAGGCAGGTCTTCAATAATGAAGGCAAACAGCTGGTTTAGAACTTCTCTTTTCTCCCAGGAAGTCTTCCCCACCCTCTCTAGTAGCAATTTCTGCAAAGAGAACATGCAGATTCTTCTGATTACAAAGGAGATGAGGACTGGGCCCCCTTGATGAGTCTGCAAAGCATTTATACTTCTCACACTGAATGCAAACCACACAGGCAGTGACTGGACACAGCAAAGTTTGTTTCCTGCAACTCCAGATCCAAAGTTGAGCAGTTATCCAGAGGGACAGCACTTCTCACAGGCATCTGCCTGAGGAGCAGCTGTGAAGAACATGCCAGCTCCATGCCATAAAAAAGAACACAGCTCTTCTGCACATGTGGATTATTCCAGCCTGCTTCTGTGTAACAGTAAATATTTAAGAGAACCCTTCACATCACACACTGACTTCCTAGCTGTACACATTTGTGGTTTTTTCAATAGAATTAGGAAAGAGCAGTAGGCTTGCTGTAGCTGACAGCTTGCAGCTTTCAACAAAAGCTGGAAGAGAAGCAAAGGGACTCGCAGCCTCTCCCCAGAGTTGTGAGATAAAAACGTGTCATGGTTAAGTGGTGACCAGCGGCATGGGCAGGGCTGGGAACACTGGGGCAACCCAGCACACTGCCAGCTTCTGATTTCCTCCCCACCACAGCATGTCCTCTGACTCAGCCTGGTAATTCACCACAACCCAGTGCCAAAACCCACATGTAAGCTGAGAAAGCCACAAGAACACACCATGGAAGACGATGACACTTAATTAGGGGTTGACAGCATCTTCTGCTAAATATGTGGGTGAGGAGACAAACTAACAGAAAAGCTGCTCTAATAACTTTTAGCTTTTTAATTACAAAAAACGCTTTCCAGACAGTCTGGAGGCTAACCCAGCTATTGGCATCACTGAAAAAAATCAAACTAACAAGTGCCAGGCCACTTAGGAACTGAGTATTTCAAAGACCTACCCAACATCACCATATGATCACTGGCTTGTGCAGGGCTCTTGGAGAAGCCAAGCTCCTGTCCACTGACTCAGTTTGCAAGTTCTCCCCAGAGGATGTGGAGAGTCTGGGAGAGCCAGCAGCCACTCTCCCTTTGGCACATGCTCCCCAGGCAGGCAGGTGAGCAATGCTGGGCTCTGCTGAGATTTCTGCTGACGGGGTCCAAGACCAAACCCACTTCACAGAGGCCACAAGTTTGGTTTTTCACATGACCCTCTTCTTTCTTGTGCTTTCATTTCATTTCAGCATTGAACAATCTTTGGCTTCCAGGCCTTTGCAGTACCTTGATTTCCCTCTCTGCTGTGCTCATGTCTTTCCCTGTCTGTGAGTGCATTCCTGTGGCAGAGCAGCTGGCAGCAGGGGCTCAGCATGGCATGTGTCCTCATCCCAGCATTAGAGGAAAACACAAGTGGCTACACAGGTACCCTCAGCCAGCAGTAAACATCCAGACCATGCTTTGCCAGGAATTCTGCTTTGCCAAACACTTATCAAACACAACAGTACATTACTACTTTGAGTTCCTGCACTCACCATGGATTTAGAAATAATAAAATACCACAGAGGTGTGTCTATGTATTTAACAGTAAGCACCTACAGGGAATCCACATCAAACCAGGGCTTTGCACCTGCACAATGCTTCTGCCTGGTTCCACAGACATGATCAGACAATCAGTCTGATGTGACTAAAAAATTATGTTGTTGGGCACATTCATGAGGTGACTCAGCTTGTAGGGATATGGGTAAAGGACAGCAACACTTGTCACTGAGTTATTAAACAAATCAAAGGAGACTATCAGAGAGTTTGCTTAGAGATTTGGGAAGACTTAATGGGAAAGGAAATACCCCACCTTGGCACCTGCTGTTCTGCTGCTATTTAGGAGTATCAAGGCCAATCTCGATGGGGCTTGGGAGCACCCCGGTCTAGTGGAAGGTGTCCCTGCCCATAGTAGGGGGTTGGAATGAGATGGTCCCTTCCCACCCAAACCATTCTTTCATTCTATGATTCAAACATTCTGAGTGACTTCTCTCCCAACATAAGAATCTTGCAGAAAAGGAGGTGCCAAGGCCTCTGGGCCCCTGTGTTAAACCAGAGAGTGTGTCCCAAAACTGGCAGCCTGCTCCAAATACCTGCTGCCTCCACTGTCTTCCCTGGGACGCAGGGCAGATGTGTGCAAGTGCACCCATGCAATTAGACCACCTAGGGAAGGCAGGAGCTGCTTTGGCTCCCACTTTTCTGCAGCCAGGATGCCAGAGGGAACATCTCCTGGACGTGGCCAGCAGCTGGTTCCACATACTCCAGGTCAGAGCACTGAGCATTCACCTGCACCTAAACAAAGCCAACCCTCCTTGCACTGTGATTAGTAAGCATCTGCCCCTCCCACTCTGCTTCTGACATTTCCCAGTGCAGTGCAAAAGGTCCAGTGATTTCTGCTTTTTGAATTACAAGTTAATGACCCTCACATAACGCCTGCAGTTCCCACATGCACAGATGAACAGATCTCATACTGAAGGTCCCAGTAAGCACATGGAACTGCATCCATATTGGGAGTGAGGAACCTGCCAGGCCTCTAGAGATTCATTATGGTACATGGGACTATGCCTGGCAGCCCAAAAGGATGGATGGGAATAATCAAACACTGACAAAGCTGAAGCAGCAAGTGATGAGAAGAGCTCTCAAATCTTTGTCAGGTATCACACAGCCATGGTAGGACTGTTTCTGGAGTCAACTGGTGCTAACTGAAAGATGTGTCCATGAAGGAGGACAGCGCTGGAATTCCTGCTGCTGCTTTTCAGGCCATAACCACCTTATATGGGAAAACCATATTTATTAAGATTGTGCATCTGGCAAGAGCCCATAATGGTCATGTAAATTAATCAGTTCAATAATAGTTCCCAAATTATACACTGTTCATACTGAATCCACTCAGGTCATTCCCTGAGGAGCTCTTCCAGAGAGGCCCATGTGCCTCCCAAGTGGGACGAGGCAGCGGCAGCTCTGCCAGTCTCGGCCCCAGCAGTGGTGGAATGGGCTGTTATGTACAGGTCAATGCCAAATGCTGCTTAATGAAAATGAGACCAATCATTCCCTGCCCTGTGTGTTCTCGGGCACTCGTTCTCCAGCCTGCCCTGACATTGACACAGGTGTGCTCAGCATCCTTTGGGCAGTGCCCACATCTCCCTGCTGTACACAGTGGCCTTCCCAGCTTCCAGGCTCCATCATCGCAGCTTCCCTGCGTGCTTCCAGCCGATTCATATCTTAAAGAACAATTAATTTGCCAGAGCAGCCTGAATTCTATTTTCATTGCCTTCCTCCTTCCCTGCAGCTGAGCTGTGACTTATTGACTGTGAAGTAACTGCAGGGTCTTTAAGAGTTCAAGGCGCGGGGTGTTTTTCTGCCTGTTCCTGCCTGGCTGACTCCCTCTGTAATCATCCTCGCCAGCACCATTTCACGCCACAGAGGCATGTGACATCCAACTAAGCTGTGAACCATAATCATGCTGGGGATGATGTTTACATTTGATTTTTCCTCAAGCTGATAAGCTCTCTTCAATTTCCCCTCTCCATCGAGTTGGTATGAATTGAATTGCTTATGCCCCACAGGGTGGAATTCTTCTCTTATCTCTAATCTGCTCACTGAAAAAATTGCTTCCAGCAACCCTTCAAAAGTCACTTCAAAGTTATCACTGCTAAGAGGGAAGAGCTGCAATACTGTTCCTGGGCTGTCGCAACCAACGCTCTCCCAGTGCTTTTTGGAGACAGCCACCCAGGTGCCACCAGCACACTGCACACCTGGCTGGGGCTGGGATCTTCAGTTTGCTCCTTCAGCTAGAGGCACAGCAAGACAGGTGTCCAACATGAGTGTAAACCCTTGTTAAATCATTTGAGCTCCCCAAAGCATTAGACTCCAACCTTGAAGAACATATTGGAGGCTTCTGCTTCAGCTCTGGATCGTAAGTGATGGGCAGACTGCAACCCATGTAATAGGAGATCTGACCAATGGAAATAATTCCAATGTCAACTCTACTTCCCCATTAGACTGAGAATTCCCACTTTAGAAAGGAGATGGTGGAGGCCAGTTCTACTGTCCAACCCTTGGACAGTGCCAGTTCTTTTGTAGTAAGAGCTCTCCCATAACTCAATCACCTTTGAATAAAAGGTTTTCAGACACTGTGTCTCCAGACTGCACCACTGGCTTACCCAAAGATGGTCGGGGATCAGGGCACCACAGCCTGAACAAGCCCAGTGCACACCTGTCCCCACACTGCACCATACCTGCCCACACCACCTCTGCTCCTGCCCACAGCTCACCAGAACTCTGGGGCAGCCCCTTACACTCCCCTGGGCATGAGGGTACAGACTCAGGGAGAAGGCACAGCAAGCACCTGCACGCATTAGATTTTGAAACTCCATTGCAACTAGTTGGTCACAAAACTTTTAAAAACTTTGAAGCCAAGGTCTCAGGAAGGGATGATTTGGGCCTCTGCGTTCATGAACAAACCTTGGTGCTGGCAATAAGTGAGGTTTTCTTCCTTAAAGCATGAGATTTGCAAAAGTTCCCTTCAGAACACTCTATACCTTAAGCCAACCTACTGCCAGGGCGTCCCTCACTTCCAGCCCCTCTCCATGCAGTTTTACTCCTGTACCAGACTAACTGGCAATTTTTCTATCATTACTGAGGGCTTGGGGAGGGTCTTTGCTGGCCTGACCCACAGTCTGGATTAACGCTGCCACGTTGTTCAGGCTGAGCACAGCACCCAGATGCCTCCTCTCCAGCCAGGTGTCAGCCGTGCCGGTGATCCTTCATCAACAGCACACCAGAGCAGTGAGCACCAGGGGAGCAGCTGAAGCACCTGTGTAGGTGGGTCATGGGCACTTCAACACCTCTACACAGCAGCAAAGGCACCACCATTATGGGCATTTGTCACCCAGTTCAGACCACGGTGACAACCCCAGACCCGCACCACAGCCTACCCCGTGAGGGTGGAGCCATGCCTTCCTACAGCCCACCAAAGGCCACCTCCATCCCCCAGGGTTTGCTCTTCTCCAGCAAAAACTCATTTGCTGTTGTGCACATTGTCCCCAGCCCCTGGGAGCTCCAGCTGCAAGTGCAGCTGAGGCCAAGTGACACAATTTGGATGCTACCCAAGTGAGGAGTAAGCAACCTGACTTGAGAAATCAAAGCATTGGTGAGATTACTGGCTCTGTTTCATCTTTTTTACTATCAGTGCAAGGTAAGACAGCCTACAGGTTCATAAATTCAGATTTACGTGCTCATAGAAGAAGAAAAATACACACTCCCTACTTAAACCCTTCTTGAGCAACAGTCTCCATAGACACTTTGCCTAGTCCTGAGCAAAAACCCTCTATCCTCCCCAAAAACCAGATATGTGACAGAGAAATCCGGACAAACGGTATTTTAATTGCTCATTGGCGTCTCTCCCCAGAACCAGAAGGGTGGAACAAGATGGCCCTTAAGGTCCCTTCCAGACTGAACTGTTCTGTGACTCTGATCAGCAAAAGGTTATCTCTCACTCCCTTGGCATCACTTTCCTAGCCCGTGCTAGGAAAACACTCCCAAAAAGAAGTCCAAGGGTGCGTGGAAGCACAGCAAGCAGCCTCAGGAAGGCAGGTTGCAGGCTGCCAGCCCCTGCATTTCTTTGCAGGGCTAAGGAACTGCAGCAGGATGCCTGGGGACAGCTTCCCTCAGCCTAAACCTCGGCACCTTACCCAAAGTTACATACTACACCCACACCCCGTTGCGGCAGATGACATCTGCGAAACGAGTACAGCTTCCACCATAATTAGCTGGTTCTCAGAAGCTAATGATGCTCATTTAAAGGCCTGATGACACGGAGATCGTTGTCATCACACAGCCAAACCCTCTGAGCACCCCGGACTCTGGCAGGTGCCCGGAGCTCCGCATCGGGCCTGCGGAGGAACGCTGTCAGCCCGGCAGCAGCAGGGCTGAGCATCACGAGCACGGCTCAGCCAGCAATCCTGAGGCTGTTCATGAACTAGAAATAATTAGGCATCAGCAGAGGCGGGGGCAGGTGCACAGGCACAGCCCCACGGATCCATCCTGCCGCTCAGGAACCCCAAACCTCCTGCTAATGCCGCTGCCGAGCTCGGGCTCGTTCCGGGCCCCGACAAACGGGCTACCTCCGGCGGGAGGGACCCCGGCCGNGGGGCCAACGCCCCCCGCCCCTGCTGCCAGGGTCTGCCCGCCCCCCGAGCAACCCCTGCACCCCGACTCTGTGATGGGCGGGGAGCGACCCCCGAGAGGGGATGGGGCAGGACGGCCCCGCCACGGCCTTCCAGGCCCAGCCAGGGCCGGTTCCGGGAGTAGTGCCGGA
>WEIU01017474.1:306972-323799 GCA_013389925.1 Aegithalos caudatus | reverse complement strand
CGGGGGCTTCCACAGAGACTGGTCCCCCCATGCCGCCTCGGCGCTGGGCTGGGAGCGGTACCGGCCCCGGCGGGAGGCGGAGAGCCGCGGCGTGGACCTGGTCGCTGTCACCGCCGGAAAGCGGCCCCGCGGGACGAGGGATGACGGGGGCCTGGTCCTCAGGTGCGGACAGGGGCGAGGGAAGGGGAGGAGAGGGGGTAGCAGCCATCACCGGCTTCCCCCACACCTCCCACGACAGGGATCCCCAGGCTGGCCCCCGTGTCTGTCCCGGCTTGGGACAATGGGTAACGCTGGAGGGTTTGGGGGTTTGGGGCAGAGTCCCACTGCTTCCCTGGACAGGGCAAGGACTGGGGGGAGAAACCCCTTTCTGCAGGCACTGCCGCCACCAGCATCTTATGAGGCTGTCCCGGTGCAGCGCCGGGAGGGCGATGAGTGCAGGTAGCTGAGCCACCAGCACGGTGGACGACACCAGGGACAGCCCTCCGGGAGACCTGCTGTGCCCGGGAAGCTGCCCCGGGACCCCCTTCCTGCTCCTTCCCCGCTGCAGGCAGAGTCTGGGCCACAAAGGGTTACGCAAGGCACCCTGGAGTGACACCACTGCCACCAGCCCGGGAGCTCAGCTCCTTCCTGGTCGGATCCCAGGCTCGGTGAGTGCCTAATTCTGTCTCCCGGGATCTGTCGGCCGTGCTTTCTGGATTTCAGCCGTGCTTTCACCTGGGGAACCGGCCATGCTTTGTCCCTCTCTGGGTGGCTCCAGGAGCCGGTGACCCTCCTGGAGCTCTGCCCCGTTGCAGGGAAATATCCCGACGGATCAGAGCTCCATGCCCCGCGGCTGGAGGACCTGCCTCGCTGCTGCTGATTTACACTCGGTCCGGAGCAGTCCTTCCAAAGACCTTTTCCCAGAGCAGGGGGTCGGGATCATCGCTCTGTGGGTGGAGTTGGGATAGAGCAGCCTCCGGAGGGATCCGGGACCTCAGTGCTGCATGGCCAGGACCAGACAAGGGACGAGTGGTTTTGCAGCACTGGCTGAGAGCAGAGACTTCACTGATCCCAGGAAGGCTTTCAGGTTCTCAGGATGAGGACCCCCATCAGGGGAAGGGGATTTGGAAATATTACGGGTGGTGGGGTTGGCTGTGTGCACAGCTGGGGTGGACAGCATGTGTCACTTTCGGAGAAATGATCCCTCGAGTTGCTGTCCCCATGGCGGGCATCGTTGGCAGCATCACCCCGGGCCAGGCACAGCCCCGAACTGGGGACCTGGCAGTGGGATGAGCTGCCCCAGCACAGCTTGGCTTTGTTTGGCTTCAAAACCCCTGGGAGGTGCTGCCACGGTACTTGTGTGGGGCAGCGTGGGGCGGTGTGGGGCTCTCAGTGCTGCTGGTGTTGGGTGTGTCGGGCTGGGCCATGGTCAGCTCTGCCCAGATACTGCCTCTCCCTGCAGGGCCATTCCAGGTGCGGGCTGGTTTCTATCGGAAACCGGCTGAGCCGGCTCCTCCTGCTGCCAGCCTCGGCCTTTGGCTGGTGCAGGCCCTACGCCAGGTCTTGGGGGGAGACTGGGGACAGGGACAGGGTTTGATGGCAGTGTGGGCACACTGCCTGTGCCACTGGAGCTGCTGCCATCCCCATGCTGCCCCAGCCACTGCCTGAGGAGAGCAATGGGCAGCAGCGGAAGGCAAGTTTGCGGCCACTTTGTAGCACCACGGTGGTGGGACAATCGTGGGAGGCAGCTGGGGACAGTGGGGGGCTGTGTTGTGTGGCGTCAGGGGTGGCTGTGGCACAACAGATGTCACCACCTTAGGGAGGGGGATGATTTGGCTGCTCCAAGTCGGTGTCTCTTGGACCTGTAGTTCACACCATGTCACCTGCAGGTGTCCAGGGAGTACAAACACTGGTGACACAGCTGAAAACACCCCAATGCTACACTGAGTTCCTGTTTATAATCAGCTTTCCCAGTGCCAGGACGGTGGGTGCTGCTACACTGGGGTCCTGCCCAGCCCCAGCCACCCCCTGGTCCCACGTGTGGCAGGGAGGCACTGGGGCTGGTTTCGGCAGCTGGTGACGCAGAGGGGACTCTGCCCTCCACACCCTTGGCTGCAGCCAGCCCGTCGGGTGAATGATTACCCCAGGCCTCCCCTGGCCCTCCCCGGGGCTGCAGTGAGCTGGCTCTCATTTCACAGGCTCAGGCTGGGCTCATTTTGGGGGCTCAGCCGGCTGCCTCAGCACTGCTCCAGCTGGGGCTGCCCATGGGATGTCCTTGTGCCAGGGCTGAGCTGCCTCACTTGCCTAGGGCTGGCTGCCCACTGCCAGATCCCTGATGTGGCATCACCCTGGCATTGCCCACAAGGTGTCTCTGTGTCCCACCAAAACTGCCCCGTGGCCAATTGCCAAAGGGCTTGTGGATGTTTTGAGCTCTCTGTGGCACCAATGTGGGCATCCCTGGCTGAGCTTCAGGGTGGCTTGGGGGCTGTTAGGAATGAGCACAGCCACTCCAGAGCCCTCAGACACCATGGCCGTGTAGTGCCATGGGAACTGCGGGTCTTCAGTTTGGAAAAGGGTGCTCAGGGTCCTCATTGCTCTCTACAGCTCCCAAAAGGAGATTGTAGTGAGGTGAGGATCAGCCTCTTCTGTCAAGTGTGAGAACCAGAGGAAATGGCCTCAAGTTGTACCAGCAGAGGTTCAGATTAGATACTAGATAATTTTTTTCACTGAAAGAGTGGTCAGGCAATGGAGTAAGTTGCCCAGGGAGGTGCTGGAGTCATCATCCCTGGAAGCATTCAAGAGGCATCTGGATGTGGCACTTGGGGCCTGGTTGAGGGGTGATTATGGTGGTGTTGGATTTGATGATCTTGAAGGCCTCTTCATGCCTTGATGATTCTGTGAGGCCCTGATCAAAGTGGCCTGTCCCTGTCTCACCCCTTGGAAACTGGTGGGAGGCTCTGGTCCTGCTGTCTCCCACCATCATGGGAACCTGTGTCTTTCTGGGTTCATGCTAACGTTCCCTCCAGGGAGACAGGTGTAGGTCCTTGGGCCCACCCCAGGAGTTTCAGCCTCAAAGGGACATTATTCCGTCAGTCAGGCTCATCTGCCTTAGGTGGAAAACGTTGGATTTGGGGAAAACCCAGGGAAACCAAATGGTAAAACTGAGGCAGTGGTGCTACCAAACCAGCTGGCAGAGCTGGAGCCCAGAGTGGGTGGACAGGCACTGAAACACCATCCAGAGCAGCACCCCGAGGCCTGCCAGCTCCAGGAGGACAGAGCAGAGTCAGACCATGAGGATGGCATGGACAGTGGGTCCCAGCCACAGAGATGAGTCCTGTCCTTGCCCTGTGTAAAACCTCCCCTTCCACGGATGCATGTCTGAGGGGATTTCATGGTGCACAGAGGCAGCTCTGGGTTCGCAGCCATGCAGAGTTATCTGGGGTGTGACATAGCTGCCAGTCCCTGTGTCCTGGCACCATGGAGCTCTGTCCCCTGCAGCCTCACAATCCCTGGTGCTTATGGCTCAGTTTTGCTGCTGCTCTTTGTTGCAGCCTGATGTTGGATTGAGGAAGGGGCCAACGGCTGCGAAGAGGAGCCGGAGCCGGTCAGAGTCCCCCGGCCGTCCGGCTGCCACCGTCACTGTCCCCAGCTTGTGCTGGCGGGTGCCCACCATGGAGGAAATGGTGATCTGGGAGCAGCACACGGTGACACTGAGCAAGGTGAGTGGCCTGGGGTGGCCCCAGAGTCGGAGGGGATGTGGTCTGTGGGGTCAATTCTGCCTGATCCCCCTTCTGCCCATGCCAACTAGGACCCTCACCGGGGCTTTGGATTTGCTGTCTCCGGAGGCCGGGACCATCCCAACAGGAAAACCGGGGACACGGCGGTGTTTGTTTCAGATGTGGTGTCCGGGGGACCGGCAATGGGCCAGCTCCAGTGAGTGCACAGGGACATGGGGCCATAGGGGGGCTCACTGCCAGCAAGGGTGGGAAGGATGGAGAATAGCTCCTGTTGGGCCAGGGCCAGCACCACTGTTGCCCTGCCTGGCTGGAATGGGATCCCTTGGGGTACACTCACCACCCCAACAGCTCTCCGGGCTGAGAGCTGTGCCTGGGACAGTCACAGCTGCATTTTCCCTTCCAGGAGGAAGGATCACATTGTGATGGTGAATGGCCTTTCCATGGAGAATGTCCCATCCTCTGTCGCCATCCAGACACTTAAAACCTGTGGCAAGATCGCCAACATTGTGAGTGTGCTGTTGTGGGATGGGGGCTGGAGTCATGCTCACACTGTGCCTGTCTGCATCCCAGATCCCCTGTCCTCACATGCCCAGGGTTTGGGGTTTGGGAATTGCTGCAGGGACATCTCCTGGCAGAGACAGTTGTACCCACCATCCTCTCCTGCTCACTTTGCACCCATAGACACTGAAAAGACCGAAGAAGATTCACCTCCCTGTGAGCAAGAGCAGCCCTGGGTCCCCTGCTGTGCCCCAGCATTACGACTCAGATGATGACTACAGGCTGCACCGCTCCCGGGATGACCTGGATCACAGCCAGGGCTATGATGGGGACTCATCCAGCGAGAGGAGCTCTGGTCACCACCATGATG
The DNA here is from genome assembly GCA_013389925.1 of Aegithalos caudatus. Lineage (NCBI taxonomy): Eukaryota > Metazoa > Chordata > Aves > Passeriformes > Aegithalidae > Aegithalos > Aegithalos caudatus. The sequence continues at coordinate 319,215 of WEIU01017474.1, read as the reverse complement.
ACCGTCGCCACCACAAGCCGGTGTCAAGGAGCCGGAGGCGAAGCCAGGACAGCAGCCACTGGATGCAGGGTAGCTCAGATCGGAGAGGCCACGGCCGACATTGCTCTGCCAATGCCTTTGGCCAGGACGGGGACACCAACGGGCTGGCTTTGGTGTCAGGCTTCAAGCGCCTGCCACCCCAGGATGTGCCAATGAAGCCCATCACATCAATCCTGGTGAAGCAGAAGCAGAATGAAGGTGAGGCCCTCCTGGTCCTGCTGTCCCTGGGTCTTGTTGCCTGATTTTTGGCCATGCCCTCCCCCAGGGAGGAGACAATAGTTTGGGTGGGTGCCAGGGCATGGCTGCAGCAAGGAGACAGTGCATGCCATGCTGGGTGCACTAAACCTCCTGCCCTCAGCTAGGGGCTACAGAGCTCAGCTCTGGGGCTTGCCAGTACCCCAAGGGGAGTTGGGGCTTGTAGGGATGGTGCTGAGGGGGGACCTTGAGAGGGTCTTGCATCTACCTGACTCTTTTACCATCACGGCTCTCTCTGATGCAGAGTATGGCCTGAAGCTGGGGAGTCAGCTCTTCATCAAGCACATAGTGGAGAGCGGGCTGGCGGCCAAGGGCAACTCCTTGCAGGAGGGAGACCTCATCCTGAAGGTATGGGGGCCTCAGGGCACAGAGCATTCACTGGGAGTCTCATCTGCCCCTCTTTGGAGGGCTTGACCTTGGCTGGTGTCACTGCAGGGCCCAGCCACGGCTGTCCTGGAGGCAGTTCTGTCTGTGCCCACTCCCTGCCCCAGACCGGGGTCCCACAGACTGTCCCACAGACCCTGCAGGGACTCTCAGGGCCTGCTGCCAGGGCTGGTGGTATGTCCTGCTGGCACAGTGGGGTTGTGTCCACCCCACTGTCCCCACCATGTGTGGTCCCCCACTGTGTGTCTGTGTCCTCACTGGATGACAGTCACAGGTGTTTGGCAGATTAAACTATGTTTAAAGTATTTGGGGAGGAGGAAATAGAAGGAAGGGAGACCCTTTGTTTGCACACCTGGTCCAGGCAGAGCTGTGGCTGCTGGGAATTGGTGCCTAAGTGACTCTGGGGTAAACAGAAGGAATTACATTCCCCAATCTGTTGGGAAAAGCAGCTACCACTCAGGGAGATCCCAGCCCCAGGGCTTGCTTGGGGCCTGACTCCCTGCACCAGGCCAGGGCATGGAAGGACAGTGCTGGGCCCAGGGCAAAGGAAAACTGAGCTTCAGGTATCTGAGGGGTCCATCCAATCTTGGCTCTGGGCAGAGCCCCAGGCAGGTGGAAGTGGGTGTTAACAAACCATGCTAATGTTTCCTCTGTACAGAATGAGGTCACACTGGGAAGCAGCCAGGAACAGGGACACAGAATAGGTGAAGTTGCAGGAGCTGGGGCTGGGCTGGAGGAGCTGGGAAGGGACCAGGAAGATGGCAGTCAGAGCATGTGGGGTGTTCCTGGGAGTGACTTTCCCAGGAGCAGGTGCTCTAAGGCCTCCCACTCTGCCCCTGCAGATCAATGGGGTAGCCAGCCAGGACATGTCTTTGGCTGAAACCCAGCAGCTCATTGAGCGGACAGAGGGGATCCTGACCCTGCTCATCCTCCGTGACCACCGGCAGTTCCTGGTCAACATCCCTGACGCTGACAGCCAGAGCGACAGCTCCCGGATGGACGGTGAGGAGACGGTGCCAGGGCCAGGGTCACACACACAGCACAGAGGCTGCATGGCCACTGATGCATCTCCCCTCCTGTGGCTGCAGATATCTCAGACATCGACTCTGAGCTGTCCCATCCACCATCTCCAGAGGCCTCTCCACGACCTCCAGCTGCTGCCAGGACAAATTCACCGTAAGGCCCACACTGTCCCCATGAGCCCCTCTGTCCCCTGGCAAATCCTGATGTGTTCTCCACCTGTCTGGGGATGCTTGTTCTCCATTCCTAAGCCAATGTCCCTAGAGGTGGTACTGCCATTCCCACCTTGCTCTCCTGTCTCCACTGCCCACGTGCCCTGCTTAAATCCTGCTCGACCTTGTTTTAGGGAGAGGAGACGATCAAACAGGGAGCCTGTGGCTGAGGTGACTGTAGCTGATGGTCAGGGCCCTGGTGAGTGGACTGGGCACTGAGGGGGCTCCTGTGCATCTCCACTGCCCAAAGCCCAGGCAGAATTGTGCCAGCCACTGCTGCTCCTAGACAAGCTCTCCTTCCTGCAGACCTCCTGGAAGCTGTGGAGTGGGATGGCCACAGCCCCCACACCAGCCCCACTGCCCGAGCTGCCCACAAGGACAGGTATGTCCACAAGAGGCAGGGGACAATGGCTCGGGGGCATGAGGAGCTGCTGTGTCACAGGACTGGGGTGACAGGGTCAGCGCCTCCCTGTCCTGTCCTTGCATGTCACCACTGGGCTGACTGCACTTCCCTGTACTGGCAGGTACAGCACCAGCTCCAGCAGGGTCGTGCGGTTTGTGAAGGCCAAGAGCGTGGGGCTGCGGCTGACGGGCGGGAACGATGTGGGCATCTTCGTGTCCGGTGTGCAGGAGGGGAGCCTGGCTGACAGCCAGGGCGTTCGGGAAGGTGACCAGATCCTGCAGGTACCTGAGGCTGAAAATGCTCCATGTGCTGCTGCACCTGGACTGGCCCCAGCCTTTTTGGGTCCAGTATCTCCCCAGGGTATCACAGGGTGACAGGGACCAGTTCCCAATCCCACTCTTCCCTGGGCACTGGTGTCCCTGGATCCCCTGCTGCTGCCCATGGCTTCTGTCCTGCTGGCAGGACCATGTCCAAGTGCTTTTCTGTGACAGGTGAATGACACCAGTTTCCAGAACCTGACCCGTGAGGAGGCTGTGGAATATCTCATGGCCCTGCCCCCGGGCGAGGAGGTCACGCTGTGGACCCAGAGCAAGCAGGACAGTGAGTGGTGACCAGGCTCATCCCGAGTTCGTGCCTCTCCATCCTCTGTCTCTTCTGGGCAAGCATCAGACCTACGGGACTTGCCATGGCCCTTCCTGTCCCTGCAGGGTGGTCCTTCTTCTCCCTCCTCCTCCTCCAGAGAGCTGATGGGAGGGGACCAGACCATCCCAGTCATTTGTGCTTCGGTTTCCTGGAGCACAGGGGCTTTCTGGCATCATGGCTCAGCCGGGAGAGGCCACTATGTGCTGGGGAGTCAGATCCTACTGTCCCCAGCATGCCTGAGGGTGCCATGGGAGGAAAAGGTGTCCCCAATACCCTCCTTAGCAGCAAGTGCCCCTGTGTAGCCTCCCAGCCAGCCTAGCACCTTCCTAAATCTCTCCAGCATCTTCTTCCTCAGCCATCTGTTCCCCTGATGGTCCCTCTTGCCCTGGGCTTCAGTTTACAGGAAGATGGTCTCGTCCAACGTGGGTGACTCGTTCTACATCCGGACACACTTTGACTTTGAGAAGGATACGCCATCAGGGCTCAGCTTTGTCCGCGGGGATGTGTTCCACGTGCTGGACACCATGTACCGGGGCAGGCTGGGGAGCTGGCTGGCTGTGCGCATGGGCAGGGACCTGCAGGAGCAGGAAAAGGGCATCATCCCCAACCGGAGCAGGTAGGGATGGAGCTGGGAACAGCCCCTAGACAAGCAGAGCCAGAGAAGTGAGCTGGGGACATGGATGGTGGGCTCAGTGAGTGGCAGGGCAAGGGCTGGTGGGACAGTGGTGGGAAGCGTGAGCTGGTGAAGTCCCTTCTCAGGGTGGTGGGGCAGCTGATGGTCAAGTTGTCTAAAGTCCCAGAGGGGGAAGTCTACCACAGCCTCACCCGGCTGTGCCACCCAGCAGGGGTGCCAGCTTCTCCTGAGCTGCTCCTCACAGAGGTGCAGGTCCTGAGCCCTCTCCTCTCCCAGGGCCGAGCAGATTGCCAGCCTGGAGTCAGTGCTGAAAGCCACGTCTGGTGCCAACCCCTCTGGGGCAAGGGCTGAGTTTTGGAAGCTGCGGGGCTTGCGGGGAGCCAAGAAGATGCTGCGGAAGAGCCGAGAGGACCTGTCTGCCCTCACAAAGCAGGGGCACTACCCACCATATGAGAGGGTGGTTCTCAAGGAAGGTGGGCACCAGGACAGCCTGACCCATGTTGGGGACTTCAGCTGTGGATGCTGATGGGCCCCCCTCTCCTGGGAGGAGCAGGGTTGTGGGCATCATGACGAGTGGGGTGGGTGCTTGGGTGCTGGGAGCTCTGCCCTTGCCCCAGCACCCTGAGCACCTCTGTCCTCCCACAGCCAGCTTCAAGCGGCCAGTGGTGATCCTGGGCCCCATTGCAGACATCGCTGTGCAGAAGCTGAGCAGGGAGCTGCCCAAGCTGTTTGAAATTGCCCGTAAGTGCCCCCACACTGGGGAGAATGTGATATCCAGCAGCCAGACCGTGTGAGAGTTCTTTACCTTTGGCTCCCTCCCCTATGACACCCCAACACCTTCCTGGGCTCATTTGCCCTCTCCCCTCCTCTCCCTGAGGGACACAGCCCTGGGGCCAGGCATAGCCATGCCCAGGCTGGGACTGTTGGAGGTGCAGCCCCTCTCATGCCCCATCTCTCTGACCTGCAGCAAGCGTGCCCCGAGATGGGGCATCGTCCAAGGTCATCAAGCTGGACGCGGTGCGGCAGATCGCAGAGAAGGTGAGACCTTCCCCATGTCCTTGGAGCCAGCTGGGGGCTGTGGAAAGCCCATGTCCCCCATCCCTGCTCCCCTCAGGGCTGATGGCTGTGCCCTGCCCCAGAACAAGCACGCCTTGCTGGACATCACGCCCTCGGCCGTGGAGCGCCTCAATTACGTGCAGTACTACCCCGTGGTGGTGTTCTGTGACCCTGAGAGCCGGCAGGGCATCAAGGCCATGCGGCAGTGGCTGGCGCCCGACTCCAGGAAGAGTTCCCGGCGCCTCTATGCCCAGGCCAACAAGATGAAGAAGTATTGCAGCCACCTCTTCACGGCCACCATCAGCCTCAGTGGCAGCGGCAATGCCTGGTATGAGCAGATCCAGGAGATCATAAGGACACAGCAAAGCCAGCCTGTCTGGACAACAGCGGAGCAGGTACGGGGCATGGGCTCTCCGTGGCAAGGCTTGGCCTCCTGGGGCTGCTGCCAGCCAGGTGATGGGGCTGCACATAGCCCCCCATGGCTGGGGTCCCATGTCTCCATCATCCCCACCCCTCAGGCAGATATAGCACCTGAGGACAATCTGGACCTGCTGAACGCACCGAGCACAGTGGCCTCAGGCTACCTGACATGTGACAGCCACGCCAACAGCGACTACGATGACACAGATGGGGAGGCGAGCGCCTACACTGACGGCGAGGCAGAGGATGCCTGTGCCCAGCCCGGGCTGGCCCGTTCCTCTGAGCCAGCACAGCCGGCCCCGAGCCACGGCCTGGACTCCTCCCAGACAACACAGCTGGCCCCAAGCCACAGCCAGCGTGAACAGGTGAGTTGTCTCAGACTGCTACAAGAGCCCTGTGTGGCAAAAGAGAATGGCACAGTGCCTGGCTCTGGAGTGTAATTCCCATCCTCATGGCACAGGCAGGGTGTCACCTCTGGTTGCTGCAGGGTCCAGCTGCGCATCTGTGCTCAGCTCTGGGTGTCCAGGGGCAAACGTCCCAGGCTGGGGCACAGCCCCTGCCCTGCCCCTGACCCCTCCCACCTCTTCTTCCCCAGGTGCCTGAGCAGCCACGGCAGAGCAGGCGCTACGACAGCATCAGGTACCCTGTGCCCCGGGGTGGGAATAGCAACTGCCCAGGGCTGGGAGGGGAGGGCACTGTCCCTGTCAGGCAGAGCCATCACCACCCTTCTGTCCCCCAGGGAATATGAGCACGAGGCGGTGAGGAGGAGGTTCACACGGGCCAGGGATGACTCGGACCAGGATGAAGGCTATGAGTGGGGCCCAGCCACGGATGTGTAGTGACACCACCAGCCTGTCCCTCCCGGACAGCCCTCCTACAGCCCTGCACAACTGGGTGCAGGTGACAGCTCAGGTAGTGCCCTGTGGCCAGGCTGGGCTGGGCCCAATCCTGCTATACCATCGATCACCAAGTGCCTGCACTGCCATGTGCCTCCTTCCCCTTGGGCCACAGCCACTGCTACAGAATAAAAGGGATGTTTGGATCAGGATGGGCTGTTTCTGGGGGTGCTGGGCAGCAGCATACAGCGGACAGACACCTTTTGCAGCAGGGTGGCCTTCCTGGGACCCAGGCACCTCCCTGGCCAGTGGCCCTGGGTATGATGAGGCATCACAGGGGGAATTGGGGCCTGGCACCACCACAGGCCTGGGATGTGCCCCCCAGAGCTGAGCTTCCTCTCTTGCAGTCCCCCGGAAGCTCCTCAAATGCAGCCTCCCGTATTTCCCAAAATTTTTATTTTTACAGCAACCGAGCACACAGGCACAGCCAGGTCAGCACTGCTGCAGCCCTGGGAACCCAGAGAGCTGCTCACAAAAGGCTCACAGCCCTATGCTCCCAGGATGTGGGGCTGGGCAATGCCATGTTCCCTTTTGCTGCTCCAAGGGCTGTGGCTCTGGGCTGGGCTGTGCATGCAGAGCAATTCAAGGCAGCACCAGGGAAAAGCTGAGGCACATTCCCTGCTTGGTGCAACGTGTCTAACGGAGAGTTTGCACCCCAACTGGCCTCTGGCCAAGCCATGGGAGAAAGAGGAGGTGCCAAGAGTGCTTCTGCCCTTAAGTCTGAGTCTGGGAGCTGTTGGGTATCCCTGAGGGGTGCCAGTGTGCACCCACACATGGGTGTGCAGGGTCAGTGCTGCTCCGGGGCCATGCTGGCTGAGCTCTGGAGTTGAGCTGTGCTTCCAGCACCATCCCCACCTCAGCAAAGGCACCGTTGGTGAGTGTAAAAGTACAATAGTCAGTGACTGGATGGGGGAACTTTCACATAGGGCCCTCTCTCCTCCCACTAGCACAAGGCCAAGGTGAAGGACCCTGTTCAGCAGCAGGATAGGCACTGTGCAGGCACTGTGACGTGGGGAGAGGTGATTGGAGAGGGAGAGGTGCCCAAAGCGTGGCACCACAGGCCCTGATGCTGCTCAGGCTGGGTATCAGCCCAGGGTGTCCCACTGTGTCCTGAGTAAAACAAAAGAGGTGCAGACTTAGGCCCTGCTGAGGGCTCTGACGCAGGGCTGAGGCAGAAGGCAGAGCCAGTCCAGCCCCTGCAGCCCCGGGCTCGCTCCTGCCTGCCCCAGGCACGGTGTCTCACAGGAAGAGGGGCTGCTCCTGCCCCGTCAGCAGACGGTACGTGGAGGCCGGCATGGTCTTGATGTGTACCTAGGCAGAGGCACAGATTAGAGACGCCAGCCTGGGCTGGAGGGTGCTGCTGCACTGAGCCCAGCAGCTCCGTGGGGGCCCGGCTCACCTCGCTGACCGCCTCAGTGAGGATCTGGATGATCTTCTCGTGCGGCGTGGCCACCACGCTCTGCCCGTTGATCTCGATGATGCGGTGCCCCACGCGGATGCCGCCCCGCTCCGCGATGCCCCCGCGCATCAGGCTGCAGATCTGGGGGCAGGGAGAGCTGTGAGAGCAGGGCAGTGCCCACAGCCCAGCCCTGTGTCACCACCGCTCTGAATCCTCACAGCCCTGTAGGCTCCCGGCCAGAGCTGTCTGGGGTGCACACCTTCTCCAGCCCCTGGGCACGCAGTGAGGGCAGGGATGTCCCTGTGCATTGCTGCCAGCAGAGTGATGTGCTGAGCTGGGGCCAGGGCAGCCCCCAGGATTTTGTCCCCTGGCTGACAAGGCTATGGTTGCCCCACTCGCTGAACCCTCCTCTCCCCTCAGGCCTGGGCTGCAGAGACTGAGCTTCTCCCTGGGGCATCAGGAGAGACCCACATCTCCAGTCCTAGCAGGGAGCACCAGTTGGTGTGCGAGGTGGCTGTGCCCATCCACACAAACAGCTCCCACTGAGCCCAGGAATGCCCCTCTCTGCCTTCCCACACAGCCACAGGAGAGCCCAGGGCAGGGAGTGCCTCAGGCACAGGGGACAGCAACAACTGTCCCTGGGGTCATGCCTAGAAAGAAGCCACCACCCTGAAAGCAAACAGCTACAGAGAACCAGGGAGAGGGATAAAGCCACCAGTGCTGCAGAAAGACTGCGAGGAGCTTTTTGCTGTGCACAGCAGAGCCCTGTGACCTCTCAGCCCAGGCAGAGGTCCCAGGCAGACCCCCCAGCTGGTCCCTGGACACACCCCAGCTCTGCCTGTCCCTCAGGGAGACCCAGGCCCAGCTCCCATCCCACAGGCACTCACCACACCGTTCTCAACACAGAAGCCCAGCTGGTACTTGGAGTCAGGGCGTCGGATGACAGCCGTGGTGACAGGGGGACAGTGCACAATGTTCAGTGTCACCTCAGTCTGGTGCTTCAGCTCCTGGAAGGTGGGATGGGGCTTGGTCAGATTTTGGAGAGGAATTCAGACTGGTCAAGGGGTGATGCAGCCACATTGCTCATGTGAGGGCTGAGGATTAGCAACCTGTTTTCAATGGGGAAACTGAGGCACACAAAGGGATACTGCAAATACAAATCCAGGGACAAGAACTTACAAACCCAGCACAAGACATTCCTGCCCCTAAGGCTATGCTGTCCCTGCTTTCAGCTCCTTCCCATCCTACTGAGAGGTAGATGATGCAACAGGTTCCCTCCAGGACAGGTGTCTGCCTCCTCCTCCACCCTCCTGTTCAGGGAGGGCCACAGCAAGTTCAGTCCCCAGCTTTGTCCCTGCCTTCCTCCAAGTATTCTGAGCACAAACTGTCACAGCCTGCAAGACAGGTATGACCTCTGCACACCTGCCTCCAAAGCTGGGGTCCCTGAGGGAATCCCAGTGTCACAGACACTCCCAGATCATTCAGCCCATTCCCCATCTCCCTCCTGGGGTGAAGCAGGAGGTCACTCTGCCCTGGCTTACCCGGATGATGCTCTGGCAGGTGCCCAGGGGCAGCCCCACCAGGCTGGTCCCGTTGACCGACATGAGGCGGTCCCCAATGCTCAGCTCGCCCGACCGCTCCGCGGGGCCCCCGTGCATCAGGTTGGCAATGACCACGGTGGGCAGGATGGAGCCCCAGCCTGACTCCACAATGGCAATGCCCAAGATCTCCCCCTTCTGCTTCCGGATGCAGACCTGGGGGGAGAACAGCTGGGTTACAGTTGTAACCTCCATCCAAGTCAGCTGGCTGGGATGGGGTCTGGTTTTGTAGGGAGCATCTCAGCTGCACAGGGAGCCACAGAGTGGATGACACAGAGGTGCCAGTGGGTTCCCCACATTGTCCCCACCCCCTGGAGCAGCTCTTACGTCCTTGCAGTTCTCCTGCCGGGAGAAGTGGGTCAGCTCTGCATTGTATTGCTCCTGGTCCTCCAGGGCACGGCTGTACTGGTGCGGGCTCAGCTCGCTCGGGTCGATGCTGTTGGCCTCCAGGAAGCGCTGGTAGGCAACACCAAACGCCTGCCCGATGGCCTGGGCGATGACCTGGGCCTGGGGAATGACAGGGGCTGTTCCTGCCTATGGCTCAGGAGCCAACAGCTCCCAGTGCCCTGCAGTGCCCAGCACAGGAACTGTCCTTGGGAGCTCCGGGGTGTTCTGGCTCCTTCCCCGCATGAATGGGCCCCTGTATGGAGCCAACCCTCTCCTCCACTTTGCCTGCTGGGCCTGTGTGTCAGAGATGCTCAGGCTGGGCTCCTGCCCTCTCCCTTGTGGTGGGGAGGGGTCTCTGCTGCAGCCCCAGCCCAGAACACTCAGTTATTACAGTGCGATGGGACTCAGGTCCCCAGAGCCAGCCACCCACCCCAGGGCCCTGTGTGTTGCCTCACATCAGCCGAGTGGAAGACGTGGCAGATCATCTTGTAGAGCCGCTTCTCCTCCGCCACCTCCGCGCGCCGCGGCAGCTTCCGGCGCGCCATGAGCACCACGAGGGAGCCGATGTCGGCGATGTAGGAGATGGTCTGGAGGGAGTGATCCATCATGGCCTCCTGGCAAGGGGAACACAGGCACAGAGTTCAGCCCTCTCGGGGCCATCAGACTATGTGGGCAGCCGTGAGCCTGCTGGAACTGCAAGCAGGAAGGGTCTGGCCACGGTGCTGGGATGTGGCGCAGCTGCCCAGCACATGCTGGGCAGAAACCATGTCTGTGCCAAAAGGTACAAACAGATCCTTCATCAAGGACTCAGTTGTGCCCCTGGGTGTTGCCAGGAGATAGGACAGCTCTCCTCTTGCTATAACGCAGAACCTAATCTTGAGGCAAAGAGCTCCCCAGATTTCAAGCCTGGGTTCCCCAGAGCTCACTGTGGGATCCCAGCAGCTCCACAGGGTGTAGGTCACATGGGAAGCCTTGTGCAGCCACAGAGAGGTGAGGACATGACACAGGATGGCTGTGAAGTGACACATCCCCTCCCAGATGTGTGCGTAGGCCATCACTGGGCAAGACCCTGGTGGTGTGGGAGCGAAGCTGAGATCCTGAGACCAAACAGGAATGTTGAAACAGCCACAGAGCCACGTGTTTACTGCTGTTCCTGCTCACCTGAGTGTCAGCAGTGAGCACCTTGATCCTCTGTGTGGAGACAAACAGGTCCACCTCTGTCATGGGCTGGGACTCCCCTTCGGGTGCCTGCAGAACAGCAGAGAGATCACAGGACCCTGCTGGGACCCAGCCCCACAGCCAGGTGCCCCCAGGCAGATCCTGAGCGCTGCCCCACACCCACAGGGAGCAAGGCTCAGGGCAGCCATGCCCCCCATCCCTCCTGCACCTTGATCCTGTCCACCGCCTCCTGGGCCTGCGCCATGCGGACGCTGGTCGGGGGGTTCCTCTCCGAGGCCAGCTGCGTGGAGCCCAGGTACTTGGCCCCAAAAATCACACCATCCAGCAAGTCCTCTGGGTCACAAGGGCCTGGAACTGAGGTGTTGGGAGGGACTGAGCAGAGGCTGCTCCCCCACCTCTGAAACTGGGGGTACCAACTCCTGCTGCCTGTTAGCTGCATTCCAACACATGGTGAAGCAGCTCAGTGCTTGGTACATGGGCACCTGGCATCACCAGGGGACCAGGGTTGATTCCCCCTTCCCTTGGGAACACATGGCACCCCTTTCCCCCAAGTATACCCCCTCCCTGATCTCTGCCACACCTCCATTTCCCCAGCAAACACAAACAAGCCGCGTGGAGCCTGGTGCACCTACTCTGGATGGGTGCAGAGCTGGCTGTTCCCTCCCCGACTGGGACCCCAGACCACCCCCATTCAGGGTCAGAGCAGGTGGGTCAGGACTCCTGGATGCTTTTGCTGCTCAAGCACAGAAGCAACTCACCCTCTCTGAAGGCTGGGCAGGATGATGGGGATTTCCTGTTCTGCAAAGCAATGAGAAAGCAAGTGAGGCTGTGCTTGGGACCTCAGGGATTCAGCCTGCCTGGCCCTGGAACAGTGGGACAGCAAGGGCAGAGTGTCCTTGAGGATGGGAGAAATGGCATGGGATGTCAGGGTTGGACAGGGGGAGCAGAGTCCTAGGCCTGAGGCGGTGCTAATGCAGGGTCCTGCAGCTGGAGGGGAGGATGGCACACAGGATCCACCAGCCCCTGCCCGAGAGCACACAGGAATCACCCAGCCAGGCAAGCATGCATTCAGGGCCAAAGCTGGTACCAAGGGTCCCGTCTGGGCAATCTCGCAGTGCAAGGCCATGTAAGACCTGAGGGAAGTTGTCCCTGGCTCTCCTTTACCCCCATCCCAGACCTCATGAGGGATCAGAGCCAAGGGCCATGTCCTGGCTCTTGCTGCCCCATTGCAGCCCAAGACACAGTGCACTCACAGTCACAGCGCCCTGAGGTGGCTGCTCTGTCCCGGGGGCCAGATTGGAAGGCAGGGCTGCCCACGCCGGCTCCGGGGAACCTTCCCGAGCACCCTCACAGGCAGAATCGTCCTCACAAAGCCCCTCTCCGTAACACCAGCTACCAGAAGGTTCTTCCTCTGAGCTCTCTGGCCTTCCCAGCCCTTCAGGCTTCTCCACAGTGACTGGTTCCTCCTGAGCCTGTAGCATCTCCAGGTTGGTCCCAGCCAGAACATCAGAGCGGGCTAAGGGGGTCTCGGCACCAGCCTCGGGCAAGCCCCCCTCATAGCACAGGAGGCTCAGCAAGTCCTCCCGGTCAGCCTCGGCGAAGAGCAACCCGTGGCAGGGCCGCTCGCAGGCGGAGTGCTGGGGGCAGCAAGGACGCATCACCAGGCCCCGGCCCGTGGCCACGTGCAGCGGGCACGGCCGGCACCTGCCCTGGCACGGC